>VYXD01006981.1:24411-35184 GCA_013397195.1 Hylia prasina | reverse complement strand
GAGAAAGCTCCAGGGGAGCACAGCTGGAGCGGGGGAGGGGCTGGGAGGGCTCCAGGGGAGGGATCTGTGCCATGGCCCGGGCAGCAAGGCAGGGATGTGGCTCCAGGACGAACAGCATGGCTGAGATGGAACTGAGACAGAAAGAATTCGTGGAGTTCTGGAATGTGAACATCATTTCAAGGACTTGGACACCAATCCTGCTCTGCTGAACCAACTCTGGGCCTGTGTGATGAGGGCTCCACGTGAAACAATTATATTTAAATGTTAAAAAAACCTGGATAAAAATCCAATAGTACATCACAAACCAGAAGGAAACCCATGAACTTTGCCAGATAAATCTACAGCAGGACATGGGGAAACCAGGAATTATCCACCAAAGGATTTGAACTAGGAAATAAGTTGAAATATGGAGAAGAACCTCTGTAAGGGCTGTAAAGCAGTGGTTTATGTCAACTTTAACCACTTTAAATCTGCTCCTGCTGTCCTTGAGTCACTGATTTCACTTCAGGGACATGAATAAATAACTGGGAAGTCACCCAAAGTCCTTCTGTGTTCCCTTAAAATCCAGGAAGGTATTTTGAGGATGACTGGTTGGAAAAACCAGCCACCACCACTGTCTCATTGGTATAAAAATTCCTTCTCCTTGGCCGTGTGGGGCACAGAAATAAAAGCAAAGCTCATCCCTTAAAAGGAGGGGAAGAGAGGGAATTATTGAATCCCTTTCAGCCAGTGGTTCAGAGCTGAGTTTAAATTCTCACAGATTTAAGAATACATTTTCCCTATGAGAGTAAAGCACCATCATAGAACAAACCCAACCACAGCACAATTCCCACCCTGTCATCCTTTTAAAGGTGCTCAGAGGAGGTTTTTTTCCCCTCAAAATCCAGTAATTTTCCTCTTTTTGCCCATCCTGATGCTTCACATCCCCATATTTGCAGTTTTTTATGCTGGTATTGTCACTACAAGGTGGAAGTTGGATAAACCCAGCAGCTGACACGGGTGTGACCCCGAGCTCAGCCAGCCCGACCCCACAAATCCTGCAACACTTCTCAGCAGTGGGAATAAAGGGAATTTCCCAGAATAAACCTGAGCTCAGGTGCCACAGGGAGAGGGGAGGAGGAGGCCAGGTCTGGTTAAGAAGTGTGCTTTGCTCAGGACAGTTTGGATGGAAGGATGTTTTTGCTGTAGCTCCAGAAGCTGCCACAAGTGGGATATTTTACAGAGGAGATGCACTGAAAACTCAGCAGATGCCAGAACCGATGTGAGGAATTCCAAGGAATGAACCCAAAAGGGCAGCAGGGCAAGGGGACGGTGGGGATTTTGTGGGGAAGCAGCTTGGACTCACTTCCTGTTCCTTTTCCTGGCGCGGCTGAACGCCTCCAGCCCCTCCGTTAGTGTCTTCAGCTTCTCCGGCTCCACCTGGGGAAGGGATGGACACCAAAGCTCGTCACCCAGAGCAGCAAATCCCACCTCTCCTGCTCTGGGATCCCCCTCTGGCAGGGCAGGAAGAACACCTGCAGCTCCCCACCCCTCCCCGCTTGGGAATTCTCAAGGGAAAGGCAAATCCGCCACGTTTGTGGCAGCCAAACTGAGCAGAAGAATCTTTTAAAGACCTCTCTGGGCAGTGCTGGGGGAGTCTCCCGCTCTGCACCCACGTGGGTTTCACACCTGGAGTGCACAGCTGGAATTCCGAGTGCCTGGCACTGGTGGTTCCATTTTTACAGCAGCTCCTGGCTGAGGAATTCCAGGTCTCTGTTCTGCTCATGGCACGGCCAAATCCATTCCCGTTCCAGAGGGAAATCCTTATTTGCTTTCTCAGCCCAGGAATTTTCACCAGAGCTTTATCCAGCTTATTTATTTGTCTGAAAATCAGTTATTTTAATGATTTTTTTTATTTTTCTTTAGCGATCAGGGATGAATTTGGGCACGTGCTAAAGAGAACTGGGAGTTTCAATCTTGAATATTTAAAATTTAAACAATTTCAACCACTGTGTGGGCTCCAATGAGTCCCAGTGTAAACAGTAAAAGCAGAAAATTAATTATAACTTCACAATAATTTCATCATTTGCATCTCAAAACGTGAAGCCACTTCCTTCACTCTTATTATTTTGATCTGGCTCAGTCATTCCTGCTGGTAAAAACAACAAAATCAAATATTTAGAACACATCAACCTAAAGAAAACAAATGGTTCAATTCCTGTTTCTTTGCTACATCTTACTTGATATTTTACATAAGTACAAATTTATTGAGTGTGTGCCTGTGCCCAACCTGGAAATGAAGTGGGAATGCAAATTCCCTCCAAATTCAGCCTTCCAATTCCTAAATAATTTCTGTTCACCACAGATCTGACGTGTGGACAGGACAAGGTGGAGGCAATGAGTGAGAAATTGCCAAAATCTCTCAAAATAAGGCCCCAAATTACACATCTAGACCATATTTCAGTCTCTTGAAGCCACACCTGTGCTAAAGAAATGGGGAATGTGCTGATCCAGGCACTTCCAGGAGTGATTCATGGAGAAATCTGCACTTGGGGAGCAGAGATTTCAATTTTCATGAAATCAATTCAATTATGCCACAAACTGTAGCATTTTTCCTTTAAAACCTGCTCACTTTTGATGCAAGTACTTCCAATAACCCCTCCCCACACTGCATTTTGGAAGAATACAAATTCAGAAGAAACTGAGAACCTGGGGAGCTTTTCTAAGGACAAACATGAGAAAAAAGGAATTATCCCTATCCATGCTAGAAATGAGCATCCAAGGAACAAACTGCCAAGGGCTGCCAGGACAGAAATTGCAAAGTTCAATGCAAATAATGTTATCAAGAATTAATATCATGTCTGGGAAACAAAGGACCTCTTAAAGTAACAAAAAATCTTCATTATTGGCATTTTGTGATGGCTATACACAAGAAAACACTTGGGTTTTTTGGGAGGAAGTATCAAATTGCTATGAAACAGGGTATGGAAAGCAATTCCAACAGAAATAACAATTAAGAATCAATAATAATTAATAATCAATATCAACACCAGGCCAGTGAACACCAAATCACACAGACAGATGGGAGGAATCCTCCCTGTTCTACCTGCAGAACCAGAAAAGCCCAGTTTAACCAGCCCAGTTTAACCAGCTCAGTTTAACCAGCCCAGTTTAACCAGCTCAGTTTAACCAGCCCAGTTTAACCAGCTCAGTTTAACCAGCCCAGTTTAACCAGCTCAGTTTAACCAGCCCAGTTTAACCAGCTCAGTTTAACCAGCCCAGTTTAACCAGCTCAGTTTAACCAGCCCAGTTTAACCAGCTCAGTTTAACCAGCCCAGTTTAACCAGCTCAGTTTAACCAGCCCAGTTTAACCAGCTCAGTTTAACCAGCCCAGTTTAACCAGCCCAGTTTACCCAGANCAGTTTAACCAGTTCAGTTTAACCAGTTCTATTTAACCAGCCCAGTTTAACCAGCTCAGTTTAACCAGTTCAATTTAACCAGCCCAGTTTAACCAGCCCAGTTTAACCAGCCCAGTTTAACCAGCCCAATTTAACCAGCCCAATTTAACCAGCCCAGTTTAACCAGCCCAATTTAACCAGCCCAATTTAACCAGCCCAGTTTAACCAGCCCAGTTAAACCCCTGGAAAGTCACACTGAGAGCAGGATTTGCCCTCTTAAAATTCACCATGAAAAGCTCCCACAAAACCTTTGATTGCTCTGGTTTAGATGATGAATAATAACCAAGGTGGGGAATAATTAAATTAATTGCTTAATGAGATACAACTCCTCTGGTTTGGGATCAGACCCAGGCTTGCTCCTTCTCTTCCCAGAAATTCCTGCTGCACTTCCTTGGGCTCCTCTCATTTCCAAGAACCAAAAACCAAGGAAAGGAAGTGCAATATTCCTCTTTCTCCTGTCTGGATCCTCCAAACAGATCCATTATTCCACTAAATACCTGAATGCCCAAAGTCTTTTAAATGGAAACAAAAATCAAATAATGAACAATCAAAAGACCAGAGAATGAACAAATCCCAACAGCAAATTAATACAACACAGGAGGGTCACATTTGGTTACACAAAGATTTAAAAGATGTTTTCAGGAAGCTCCAGAGAAAAAGGAATTTCCACAAGTGCTGCAGGTCACTCCCACCACAGGCTGATGCAGAATTCCTGAAGAAAATTTGGTTTTCAAGGGTGTTTCTTTGTGGATTTCCAGGTGATTTCTTCAGGTTTTGTCTGGGTTTTTCCCCGTGTCTCCCTCTACTCCTGCCCTTTGGAATGGCTGCTCACTCAGGACTTCTTGATGAAGGAATTAAACACATTTCTTTCATTTTTAAATTTACAATGATTAATTAAAGGTGATCTGATGCCAGAGGTGATCCATTATGTGGGAATTCCTCACGGAGAACTTGGCCTGGTGTCCACCTTGCTGTGAGCACCCCAAGGATCTGCTTCCCTGCTTTTTGTGCTTCAGGATCCAATAAAATGGGTGCCCCTGGATTTAACATCCCACCATTTGCATACAATGCACAGGAACCCCACCACACCTCAGGAGGTTTGCACAAAACCAGCAGCACATTCTGGTAGCCACAGATCAGGGAGGAAACATGAAACTGCTCAGGAATGCAGGGAAGAAAATCCCCCTCTTTACAGAAGTTCTAAAAAAATAAACCCTTCAATTCTGTTAAACACTCACAGAGATTTGGACACTCAGATTCTGCAGTTAATCCAGACAAGCACACTGGGAATGCTGTTCCTGTGTTCCTGACTCAGACAGGGATATTGAACATGGAATTCTTCTGGTTGTTTCATCCCTAAAAGTTTGTGATCTTCTCCTGTGCCTCCACTTCCTAACCTGACTTGTAACTCAGGGATCTGAGCTTCCTAAGGGATGAGCTCTGAAACCCTGGCCTGGTTTGGGCTGGGCTGGGTTAAACCATGGAAAGCTCTGGAATATTCAGCACTCTCACCTGCCAAGGGAGGCTGAAGTTCTGCTCTGGGGGTGAAACCACAGTGGCTCAAGAGCATCCAGGATTTACAGCTCCAGTGGGAGGGACTGGCAGATTCCCAGAGCAGCTGGGGCTGCCCCTGGAGCCCTGGCAGTGCCCAAGGCCAGGCTGGACAGGGCTTGGAGCAGCCTGGGACAGTGGTGGTGTCCCTGCACATGGCAGGGATGGGATGGGACGAGCTTCTTGTCCCTGCTCTCCTCTGGGTATCTGCTCTTGGCTCAATTTTGGGGAAAGGAACACTTTGGGCCAACCCACTCTCCTCAGTTTTAAGCGATTTGATTTCTTTGTGTCACTGACAAACCTCTGTCTCCTTAAATCTCCCCTTTCTGCTTATGCATCTTTAAAATTTGCATTTTGTGAAATGGCACTGGAAAATATTTATAGGTGGAAGATGTGCAGCATTTTATAAGAACTACAAAGATAAAATGTTACACAAGCAGTGGAGACCAGATTTGGGAATATTTTCCATAATAAAACAACCAATAACTCCTTGATAACTGCATTTCCTGTATATTTCCCAACCAGCACAGGATTTGTTGACACACAAAAAAAGAATTTTAGCATGAAAGAGCAAATTGGAACACTTCCCTTATTACTAAATGATGATCAAAACCTCCTTTAGAGTGGGAAATGTGCGTGCACTTCCTGTGAGAAGTGTGTGTCAATCAGCAAGATTTCACTCATTAAAGATTCCTCGATCTGATTAGGCCACTTCTCCTTTTTGCAGTTTCAACACTTTCAGGTATTTCCATCTCAGATGCTTTGGACACAGGCAGGGATTTGTCTGAACACACCACGTAAGCGAGAACTGCTTTTTGTTAACACCCAAAAACCATTTAGCAAAGCCCAGATCTAACCTGACTCATGGTCCTGGTGGGAAATTAAGGGGAAATTTAGGGAAAATTCAGGAGAAATTCACGGAAAATTCAGGGAAAATTCAGTTCTACAAGCTACAGCTACCAAAAAAAAAAAACAAAGCCATTTCTGCTGCTAAAAGGAGAGACAAAGACAAAATTTTGATTTGTGTGCCGACGGGGGGAGAGAGAGAGACGCGCAGAGAGATATAAATATACCTTCCCCTCCTCAGCGTTCTGTTGGCATGAATTGTGAACCTCTTCCTCTCTGCCAAGTTTGCCAGGCCAGGAAGTGAGTCCTTTGATCTGGCCCCAGACCAAGTCGCCCACGTTAAACGTCCTCGGCCTGTAGTGGATGAGCTCGTGGGACGAGGGCGACTCGGGGTTCCGCAGGTCCTCCTCGCTGCTGATGCTCTTAGCATCCGAGGGGCTGGGCACGCACCCGTTAATGCTTTTGGCATTAAAATCTCCATTGTAATGGATGTAGTCTTTCACTAAGGAACTCTCCAAGCTATTGGAGGAACTGGGGGATTGCTCTTCCAGGATCAGGTCTTGTTTGGAAGCGTTGAGCAACTCCCCGAAGCCCCTGTTGGGCTGCGGGCGGTTCCCGTTGATGTGTGCACATCGTTCCACAGTGTTCTCCAGTCTTTCCTTGAAGCTCATCATAGTTCTTTTGTAATTGTTATACCTGAAATTCTCCTCCAGCACTTTCTCGCTCTGACAGTTCCGCTGCTGCGCCAGCAGGGCCTGGTGCTGCTCCCCTTGCAGCAGCGGCAGCGCCGAGGCGTTGTTGGGCCTCTCGCGGCACGGGCTGCCGTGGACGTGGGCCGAGTGCTCCAGGAACTCCTCGCATTTCCACCTTCCCATCTCCCCCACGGGGCTCTGCTCCCCTTCCCACTGCTTTTTGGGCGTGTTA
Source organism: Hylia prasina (assembly GCA_013397195.1). NCBI lineage: Eukaryota > Metazoa > Chordata > Aves > Passeriformes > Sylviidae > Hylia > Hylia prasina. The sequence continues at coordinate 28,426 of VYXD01006981.1, read as the reverse complement.
CAAGCAGCCGCTCTGTAGTACTCGTAGCCGTCCCCCTCAGCCGAGCCCTTGCCGTGCTCCGGGTTCTTGGGGCCCCGCGCGCCGCGGGCGCCGCGGCCCAGGCCCGGCAGGCTCAGGGGGTCCCCGATGGAGGCAGTGAAGGCACTCATGGCACTGAGGGCGGGCACGGGGCTGGGCTGCGCCGAGCTGGAGCCGGCCGTGGTGATCACCACCGGCACGCCCTTGCTGGCGGCGTCCACCACCGCCTTGTAGATGGCGTCCACCGAGGCGTCCGTGGGGTTGTCCTTGGCCTGCTGGCCCAGGGAGGGGTCGGGTCTCTGCTGCAGGTCGCAGGGGGGCTCCTGGAAGGGAGGAAGGAGAGTGTTGGAGCTCTCGGGAACCGGCGCCATCCCCATCTGGGTGATCATTCTTTTGTTGAGGGCGGCGGCGTCTTCCTGCATCCTCACCTGGGGAAAGGAGAGGAGAGGATGGGAATTGCTGTTCTGACTCAAGGGGGATGTCAGCAGATAAACTCTGTGGTTATTCATTACAGCACATTTCCTTTGGTTACACACCGAGTGTGAATTTTCAAGCTGAACAAGGTAGAGAGACAATTAAAAGCCTGATTTAGAGGAAGACAAAACCACTGTCTCAGACTTTGTGTCAGCAGGCTCCTGTTTTCTCTCGAGTCCTAAACAACTTCACCAAGGTCAGTATTTCTGATACAGAGACACAGGATGGTTTGGGTGGGAAAGGACCTCAAAGCCACCCCTGCCATGGGAAGGGACACCTTCCATTGTCCCAGGGTGCTCCAACCTGGCCTTGGACACTGCCAGGGATCCAGGGGCAGCCACAGCTGCTCTGGGAAATCCATTCCAGGGCCTCCCCCCCCTCTCAGCCAGGAATTCCTTCCCAATATCCCACCGACATTTCCACTCTTCCAGTTTGAGCCCATCCCTCACCCATCCCTCCTTGTCCTGTCTCTCCAGTCCCTCTCCAGCCTCCCTGTAGCCCCTCCAGACACTGGAATTTGCCACGTGGGAGCCTTCTCTTCTCCAGCTGAGCTGATCTAATCCAGCCTCCTCCTGGAGCACAGGATCACATCCAGAGGAGGAGAGACCTCAACCCCACAACCTCTGAGTTCTGCTCTCAACTATTCCCTTTCTTTCCTTCCCAGACCCCAGCACTGCTTCAGTCCTTGTGTGCTCCTCACTGAATTCCTGAATGCCATCTCTGTGCTCTGGGAATTGGTGCACATTCCTATTTTTCCCCTTTGCTGTGTGCCTTTCCCATGGGCTCCAGCCCCCAAAATCCCACATCCCTGTGCTCTAAGCCAGGCCCTGCCACAGCAAACTGGCACCCCCAGGATAAACCACCTGAGCTCTTCCTGTTCCTTTTCACCTCCACAGGCAGGGAACACGATGCCAATGAGAGCACTCCAACAAAAACTGTAAAAACCACAGGGAAAATATTCCAAAATGCCCTTTAACTACTTACTGTGACTATTTATATAACTGGGAATGTGACATTAAAAAAAAAAATTACTGGGCTAAAGAGACCAAAATTCCTACAAGAGAGGGAACAGCATAAAACCGAGATTTTCCAGGGAAACTTCTCACCAGTTCCTTTTTCCTCCTGGAAGGGTGAAAGCACTGCCTGGCCCCCTCTGCATTCCCCACCTGCACTTCTGCAGCAATACTGAGGAACAACAAATCCCTGTCTGCAGCCTGGGTCTGACACCTAGTTTTGCTCTGTTGATACCCAAGCTGCATTAGGAATAATTGTGTTATGTGGAGAGCAGTGGAAGCCTCATTTTTTGCCCAGTTTGTCATTGTTTATTCACTCCAATCCCTGTTTTTCCAGGCTGCACAATCCCCATCACAGCTCTTCCATCCCATTTCAGTGGGAATACCACAGGACTGGTGCACCTATAACAACTTACTACGTTTCTAATTACTGCAAAGTGCTATCAGCATTTATTTCTCACTGCTGAATTATCTGAATGGGCTAAATAAAAAATTAGGATCATTTCTGTGTGATGGAAAAGAGTTTTGTTAAAATTCTGCAGTGACTGTCAGCATATAGAGGAACTTTTTTCAATACAGGCAGCATAACTCTTTCCAAAGGAACTAAACCCAATTCCTAAGGAGAAAGGGACAAAATTTCAATAACAAATGTCCCTGATTTGCAAAATCCATCAGCTACTGAAACAATATATTGTATACAGTATACATGTAATCATACAAATGACACTGTCTTAATCAGCAAAGAAACCCAAACTCTGGAGGATGGAATTTTACCTCCTGAGAGCTGCACACTTGCTTGAACATTGATTTAATTCTGTTTTCTACCTGGAAATTCTGGAACAGACACGCCATGGGGTTTGGGTTGTTGGCTGGGCCAGGAATTTGGGGCTGGCCTTGAAAGCCCTGCACGTTCTGGTAGCCCTGGAGAAGGTGCTGCTGCTGCTGCTGCTGCTGATTTGCAGGAAACATCTGATTGTTGTTGAGGAGTGACTGGAGATGGCTGAGCTGATGGTTGTTCAGAGTAGTGTTCAGAGATGACATTTCCCCTGCAAGGCAAGCACAGGCAAACCCCACTCAGCAATCCCCTGCACTCCAATTTCACTGACTGCCACAAAAACCTCTGGAAAACAACCCTGCTCCCTTCCACCCTCTAGGGATGGGGATCTCCTGCTCTTTGTTTCTCCACTCTCGTGTCTTTTGTGTCACCTCTCCTGCCAGGACTCCTGGAACAGCCAGGGATGGCAGGAGGAGCTTCTGTGGAATTCCAGCCCCTGGGATCTCACTCAAACAGTGCTGGGCTGGTGAGGGGGATGAGGAGGAGAGAGACAGGGACAATCATTTAAACCCCAAACAAAGCGAGTTTTACACCAGCTGTGAAGGAGAAAAGGCTTTTTGGCCCAGCCATGTCACACAACACTCTAAACAAGTCTTTTTTTTAATGTTCTAGAGTAAAAGTTGAATCAATGTTTTCTATTACATGAAAATTTCACAAAAAAATTAACGCACTGTTGAGCCTGACTGAAGTAATAAAGCTTTAAATACATCCATTTTCTAGTTTGTTTCTTTTTGAAAATTAAATCTTGCGTTTTCCTTAAAACTTCCACTTGAGAAGTCACTGTCAGATGTATTTTGTATGGAAAATGCCAAGTAGGTTGAGTTCGCTGTAGCCATTTAGGTCAGGGTGAGGCAATATTTAATTATTATTTAATTATTATTTAATTCCCACCAGGAGTAGGTTACAAACAGAGGAGTCCCTACTCTATTATACGTTTTTGGCAAAAATAACCACAAAATCATCACCCGGGAGGGAAAAACTTTGTATTTAAGTGGTTTTCCATCACTTGTTTTGGGGTGTTGCTTGTTTGTCGTCTCCAGCACAGCTACCCCCGCTAACCCTGCGCTGCCACAGGCACTCCCAGCTGACCCAGGGATGCTCCTGAGCTGCTGCTCCTTGGACAACGAAATAAATCCAGCTGCTCACACAATTTTCAGGTGGACTTAGTAAGCCCGGGTGGCAGAATGAACAACTCCCAAGATCAATATCAAACATTAAGGGACGAGAGCAGAACGCCATGTAAATTTCTTACGAGAACAAGTAATGTTTTCTCAATGGACACAAAGAAAAAACAACACAAGGGGGGGCGGGGGGAAGGAAGACAAACCCANGAGGGCGCGGGGGCGTTCTGCTGCTGCAGCAGGTCGGAGATGGTCACGTTGAAGGATGGCACGGGGAGCATGGCGGCCGCCTGGGCCTGGTTCTGGAGCAGGGCCGCCAGCAGCTGGAAGTGCACGGGCTGCAGAACCTGCCCGTCCGCGTCGCCGGAGAGGAACGCTAAAGCAGCATTGACGTTCGGGTTCAGAAAACCCAAAGGGTNCCCCCGCTGAGGGTTTATTTTCCCCGGCCAAGGGCACTCACCGAGCAGGCCCGTGCCCAGGAGCGGGTTCAGGAGCTGCGGCACCACGGAGCCGCCGCCGATCTTGGCCGGGCCCGGCGCGCTGCCCGCGGCCCC
>VYXD01006981.1:0-24327 GCA_013397195.1 Hylia prasina | reverse complement strand
GGATGTTTAAGAGATTCTGGTTGAGGAGATGTTGCTGATTCACCGGCAGAGAGAGAGGCAGGGAGCCGAGGAGGTTCGGATTCAGAGGATGCGGCAGATTGTTGTTTGAAGAGCTGTTCTGCGGGAAGTGGAGCGGGTGTTCGTGGCCGGCGAAGGGGAACTCGCCGCCCATGGGCAGCTGGCCCTGCTGCAGAGCGGTCCCGGCGGCGGTGGTGACAATGACACCGTCCTGGAGCACAGACGTGGTCTTGGTGATGGCAGCTTGGCTGGTGCCAGCGATGGCTATCGATGACGACGGGCCCAATCCCCCTGGAATGGGAAAAGCAGGAATATTAACAGGGTGCTGCCTTTGGGTGATGCCTTAAATTTTATCTTTCCTGTATCCCAGACTCTGCTGCCCGGGGTGCAGCTCTGAGCTCACACTCAGGGTCACTCAGCTCTGCACAGAGCAGGGACACAAAACAAATCCTGTTCCTGCTGCACACCAAGGACAGCTGGGACAAGTTTTCAGCCCAGCAGCACAAACAAGGGTGGCTGGAGGGAGGAACAAGCAGGATGGGACCTCACAGCCTGGAGCTGTAATTGAACAATTAAACCCCAATATGCAAATGGGCCAAAACTTATAAAAATGTGAGACCTGGTGACCAGTCAGTCATTTTGTGTCCATTTTGTGACCATTTTGTGTCCATTTTGTGACCATTTTGGGTCCACCTTGGGTGTAGCCCTCCTGGCCAGGCTCTGGTCCTGCCCAAGGTGGATCCTTTCAATAAATCTCTGCTTTATTCTCCAGCTCTGTCCAGTCTCTGTTCCAGCTCAGCCTTCCCAAGGCATCACTGGAGACACCTCCAGGGCACACAGCCCCAGGCTCAGCCCAAGCAGCCTTGGGACACCCAGCACATGGAGAAAGAGGCTGGGGAATCCAGACTGGAATGCTTGAAAAGCAGCAGTGATCTGCCATGAGGTGCTCCAGACACTCTGTGCTACACCCCGCTGGAGATTATGGTATTGTGCACTTGTACTTCCCTCAAAGGTCTTGGAGAGGGGTTATAACAGCATTTCATTCACGTATAATCACAGATTTTCAACAAAAATCTGTGATTATATGTGAAATAAACCCCAAACCAACCATGACTTAATGGAGTTAGCCATGGACCAGGCTGGAATTAACCACCAGGAAGAAGGATCACAGCAATGATGTTGGGTGAAAGACTGAGTCCATGATCCACTTCCAGTTGCAATTCCTTCATGGGGTTCTGGATTTTAGATTATTATTTAAGGCACTGTTTTAGAGTCCTGAATTAAAAAATACATGGTGTGATGAGACTGTTCCAGGTCAGTGGGAATTCACAATTTGTAGAGGAAAGATGTAAATTGGGTTGGACTAAAATCCATCACTTGGGGTGAAAAGAAAGGGCAGCTGGATAAATTCACCATGAGAAAGCTACAAAGAAAGAGTAAAAATGTTTATTTGGGTTTCTCTATACCCCTTTAACAAAGCTGAAATATAAATTATTATATTTTTTTTAACTTAAGGCAGTTTTGAATTGACAGTGGTCACACATGTAGCTCTTAGGATGAGAGACTGAAAGGCATCAATGATCACAAAACATCAACTCCCATTTTTCTGAACAAATACTCTTTAAAAAGAGATCTGCCAGCACACTCAACTGACAAGAACTGAGCCAAACCTTTACATCATTTTTAACTAAAATTACCATTTTTAACGTGCTGTAAAATTGTGACAACTCCAAAAGGTACAAAATGAACACAGAACACTTTGCACTGCCCTGAACTCAAGAGAACAAATCTCCCCCCTCTCTCCCAGTGCCACGATCACGTTTCAGAGCAGAAATTAAATAATAAAGTAACCAAAGGTGAGAGGAGAGCAAAGTGCAGTTGTAAAGCAGAGGAAATCCTACTCTGGGTGAGTGGGTCAAAAACCTTCTTGTTCACGAGGAGCAAATTTTATTTCTTTATTTTTAGAAATAAATTCAGTATGTAGAACTAATACCCCAAGGATTTAAAAATCATGGCAAGTCCCAAAGACCAACCTGCAGATTTAAGAAATTCCCAGTGGAAGAATCAGCTGTACCACTCTCCCTTGGATGTGTTTAGGAGAGATTTTTACTTCAGGCATGAGGAAATGATTCTAGAGAGCTCTCCTGAATATCGGATCTAGTTTGGGTATTTTCCAGTGGACCTCATCTCTGTAATTTATTCCTGCTCCTGTTTTCCATTCTGCCCAGGGAAATGATCCCATGGAAGAGGTTTTGCTGTGCAGCAAAATTCTCAAAAGTTGGAAAATTGCTGCCAGGTTTTGGGGGAAAATAGCTCTGTTTTCTCACCCCCAGCTTCTGAGAGGTCCAAAGCACATTCAACACCTTTCTCTAGATTAAGTAATTAATTAATTGCTCCTGAGGGGGGAAAAAAAAAGTCTTGATGGATACTGAGTAGGAGGAAGAAAATGTGTCCTTATTTCAATCCAGACTGGAGAAGTTGGGAGTCAGAGAGGGGATGAGCAGCCAGACTTCAGCAGGAAAATAAAACCCAGAAAAATATCCCTCTTAGCTTCTGTCCACAGCAGGAACTGGGCTGAAAAAGTCCTGGATTGGGTGTAGTTACAGTATTTACAGCTGCAGCTGGGGACAAATATCTCTGTGGAACCAGAGATCAAAATATCATCCCACCAAGTCAATATTCCAGGTGAGGACATCCATGCAAAGCCACCCTCACTGGAATATGGAGCTGTGAGAGCTTCCCAATGTCTGGCCCCAGACCAAAGGGCAGAAAGATGACAACAACCCCAAAACTTCAAAACCCCAAACCCCCTAAAACCCCAAAACCCCAAACCTCCACCACCCAAGGGTTTCCTGTGACCACTCCCAGGCTCTGTGATGACACTTGGCAGGTTTTGGATGAGAAACACAAGCAGGAGTTGAACACCAAAAGGAAATCCCAACTTTAATCCCCAGTTCCACAAAAATGTGGTATTTTGGATCCAGGGAACCCAAGCATGTGTGAGCTCAGTAAAAAACAGTCCTTAATAATCAGAATTAAAAGGATGAAAAAGTCAGACAGAAATCCATAAAAGCCCAGGGCAAACCCAGCTCCTGCAGCCACAGACTCTGCCAAAGGTTCTTCTGCCACTTGTTGAGAAAAGTGAACTCTCTGCAATGCAGTGAAAAGAAGAAATATGCAGAAAAAGCAGATCAAAGAAATGTTTTGGGAGCAAATAGCATTTACTGATTTTGTTTATGAGCATTTTTAATTCTACTTTCTTTTCAGAGCAGGTTCGTTTTCCTGTGTGAGTTTCAGCTGTGTTCTTTTTTTTAAAGCATTGCTCAGTGGGTGTTTTTAAGCAAAGCTAATAAAATAAATGGGTATTAAGGAATCAGTTTGTGTTCTAGAAGATTCACTTAAAATAAAGAAATCAGAGTGGAAGATATTCATCATTAATATCTCAGAATTGTTCTTCCTAACCATAGATGCATTTTCCAACAGGATTGCATTTGGAGTGTATTAATTAGAGAAGAATATTTCAAGTGCTATTTTACAGCTCTTTTCCCTGTGAAAAGCTCTCCATTACACATCCCAGTATTTAAATAATCTCAAAAACACAGTGCTGGAATTTGTGGGAAAAAAAAAAGTTCCTAAAACCGGTGTATGAAGCACTGAGTAAAGTAAAAGTGCAGAACTTGCTCTTTACCCATCAACACCTGAAACATTTTTAGAACTGAGCACAAATAAATGGTGTAAATGCCACTTGCTCAGTTTGGGTGGGAAGGGACCTTAAATCCCATCCAATGCCACCCCTGCCATGGGCAGGGACACCTGCCACTGTCCCAGGCTGCTCCATCCTGTCCTTGGGCACTTCCAGGGATCCAGGGACAGCCACAGCTTCTCTGGGAATTCCAGCCCAGCCAGGAATTCCTTCCCAATCTCCTCTGTCCTGTCCCTGCAGCCCCTGTAAATAATCTCTCCCTGCATATCCATTAAAACCAGCTTTGCTTAGATTGGATATTTTCTCGGCTGCTTTTCTGATTTTGAACCTTTTGAGTTTTGGAAACCCTTGTTGGACTCTCCCATTTCTCCCCTTGGTCAATCAAGGAACTCCTCACTCAGCTCTCACATCTCCAGCCTCGTGCCCAGCTCAGGCAGCAGAAATCTGCAGGATCCTCTCCAACAGCCCAGGCTGAGTGCAGAGAGCTGCCCCTGAGATCAGGAGGGTGTGAAAGCTCCCAAGATCACTCAGATATTTTAATTACTGCCTCAGCTCAGAGGGGTTGTGACACCTCAGCCACCACGGGGTCACTCGGCCACGCCGGGGTGAAACTGGAATTAATCACAAATTAGAGACAAAACCTCCCGGTTCGCATTAGTGGGGAGATTGTTCAATTAGTGACTTGCAGAGCCTTCACTTCCCAGTGAAATTGCTGAGGGAAAACACAACCTCAGAGTCCATAAAGGTCCCAGACAATGAGTTCTTGCTCTAACTCCCTATCCCATCCCTTACCTGCACTCTTGGAAGCAGGAGTTATACATTTTGGCAATTGTATTCCCCCTTTTCTTTCTGAAATGGAAAACATTTAAGATCTTTATCTGATATCTCCTTTATTACACTGCTTCCAATTCCAAAGAAACCATAATTCAGCAGTTAGGCACAAACTGCTGTCACCTGTTCTCCTCATCGAGATCCTGCAGTGCCCTGAGACAGCCCAGAAATCACCAAAAAATGGGCCAATAAATGAAATATCCCTGTCAGAACCAGTTAAAATCCTGAACTGCCCTTGTGTGCAGCACTCCATGCCCATGGAATGTGCTCTGCTGGGAAATATTCACCTGCCTGCCCACAACTCCTGGGCACCACGCTCCATGATCACAGGGAGTTTTTCATTTACAACAAAGCTGGAATCTTGGCCCCTAAATTTATGAGGGAAGAGCAAAAGGCCCAGAACTATTTACAGGACAACAGAAGTCCATAAAAATTGGATTTTTAAAAATTAGGCGTTTTTTTAAAATTTAATCAATTAGGGTTTTTTTAAATTTAATTTTTAGACTTCAAGAGCTGTCCGAATTTCAGTCTTGGCTCTTCTCCCTGCCCATCTCCTGAGATTTTCTGCATTTTCCCAGCACTGCTGGGCTGAAAATGACTTGGAGGGAAGTGTTGTGATGTGCTCAGCTGTCAGCAGAAAGCAGAGCAGCGTTTGAGTAGAAAACTGTCAAGACAACAGCACATGAGAGCAGGAATTCAGCATTTTCTCACTTGCTCTCGTCTCTCCCCACTCGCAGCTGTGGCAGATGCATTGCAAATGAAGGGAAACACTCCACTGTGAATTTTGGGAAGCTAAAAATTCAATAAAAAGCAGTATTTCATCCAATAATCCCCACTCCTCCCTCTGGCAAGGGCTGGAGCTGCCCACTGGTTCCATTTTCGGATGGTAAGAGCTAAATATGTGTGGGAAATCCCATGGAATTAATTCAGTTTTTCTCCGTAATAATATCTTTAATAAGACTCATCTTTCTACATTAACTTGTTATTATTTTTCACAAACTCCCTGATTTTTGTCAGCATAAAATCCTAGAAAGTTTGGCAGTTAAACACCAACCAGGTAAGGGCCTGGTTAAGTGAAAGACTGTCATTTGTCAGCAAATTCAAATTTTAAGAGGTAAAACAACACCAGAAATCCCCAAGCTGTGTCCAAGCAGGCACTTGAGTATTTTCCTTATTCTTCACAGTTCTTACCTGAACAGCAAAAAAAAAATCACTTCCCTCTCCCCAAAACATTATCAAGGGAAAATTAGTTATTATTTAGAAATAAGAATGGGAAAAAGAAGCTGGAAATTTAAGGAACAGTGATTCCTTCTCATCTCTCCCAAGCAGGGAAAAGTCCCTCTGGATGTTTCTATGAACCCCAAATCAATGGGATATTTAAATTTGCTTTATTTTTAGAAGAGAACGTTCTTGCCATCCTGCTTAGGGGCGATTCCAGTTTAATAAGATTTTTTTTCTCAGACACAACAAGTCCCAAAAAGTTGTCAGATACTCTTCTGACCCAGGAATGCAAAAGTTCATCTGATTTTGTAATTCTAGGATATATAAAGTAATTTTGGGAAGCAAATCCAGACTTGTTTGGTTTAATTTGTGATTTCAACAGTTTGCACTGAGGTGATTAAATCAAAGCCCCCTAAACCCCTTCTTTTGGGGGTTTTGTTTTCCAATGCCATGTTCCATTCCCAATTTTCTTGGCTGTATTAAAACAAATTCCTCTCCTCACCCTCAGTGACTGGTGTTCTGCTCCTCCCTGTTTAATTATATTTTACTGTTTCTGTTCTGTGCATTCACCATTTGAATTTCAAATTCCCATTCCAGGGAAGGAGTTACAGCCCTTTTTTTTTTAAATTATTATTATTATTATTATTATTTGCCAAATCTGCCATTTTTTTGTCACTTCTTAACTTCTAGACCCAGAGTTTCTCCTATTTTATAATGTTAACATTTGAGACCACTCAGCATCTTTATTTGCTCTGGTTGTTGAGGCTCCCTTAATTTACCTTATCAGCTGTACAGAGCTTTTATTCCCAAATATTTTCACTCATTTCTATCCATCCCATTATTTATGGATGTTGCTCTCCTAGCAGGATTTGGATGTTGGATGTTCAACACCCAAACACAGATTTCCTACCCCGTGAACCACATGCTAAGGAAAGGGTAAATAAATAAAACCCTGCAATCAAATGCATCACCCTACAAAAAGAACAAATTCCACCACACACACCCTGAAAATTACCTGGGAACCAAAGATATTATCTGTGGAAGAAGAAAACAAGAGCTGGAATAACAAAACTTGGTCCGTGTGGTTGAATTATAATTAAAAGCTTAGGCAATAACCAGCTAATTGTGGGGATTCACAGGATTTTTTCTCTCAGGAGCTATTTCTGAGGAGTAGCTGTTCTGAATTGCTGGCACAAACACAGAAAACAGATTTAGCAATTAAAATACTTCAAAACAAAGGGAAAAACCAAGCCACAAACTGAAATATGAACACGAGAGGTTCCTTTAGACATCTTCCTCAGCTGAACTGCTCTGGAAAATTCAGTGTACAGGGCCTTTCACCAGCTTCACCCGCAAAACTAACAGACGAGAAATCCCAATATTCCTCTTCCCAGTTTTGTTACAGAGCTGGATGCAGGCTGGCAACTCACTTTTATTTAAAAAAATTATTACTAACCCAAAACACTTCACATGGAAGGAACATTCCCATTCTCCTGGAAATCCAACAGAATTCCCCTCTCTGGATCTTCACAGCCCTGTGCTGCTCAGGCAAGAGGCTCAGTGAAGGTTTATGCAGAGTTTTAGGGAATAGCACACAGATAACACAACCTGAGACTTCACCTTAAAGAAGAAAACATTCTCCAGGCTTCACCATGGATATTCAAGAAATAATTAAATGCAGGCTGTGTATTCTGCGAGCACTGAACTAAAGAAACATTCAGCAGCAGAGAATGGAACATTTCCCAACTTTCCAGCCTCTGCCTACACGGAATTACCTTTTATCTTTCAGATAAGGACAAAAGTGTCACCTGAGGCTTTGGGATTCGATGGCTCCAAGCCTCTCAGGCATCCCAGAGAGTGGGAACGCCAGGAGGAGTCCCCAGGTGGGGTGCTGTCCCTACCCCTGTTCCTGCAGGGATGAGAACCAAGCTGGCTGTTGATGCTGGAACCTTTCTTCAGGGCTTGGACTCATTTGCTCTGTTGCATTTGTATTTTTGGGGGGGAAATTCAGCCTGGAGCTGAGTGGAATTACAAGCACAGGCTCTGATTAACACAGGAATGCCCCGGGAGCCTTTGGGAGTGGTGGAAACTCCAGGCAAGGTGGGAACCAAGGGGTTCCTGCCCCAGGGATTGTGTCCTGTGCTCAGTGGGACAGGGAAGTGAGTTCCCAAGGCAATCCCAGACCTTTGTTCCACCCAAAGAGTGCAGAGTCTCAGCAGCTGCATCAGGAAATGCCCCTGTGGCAGCATGACAAGGCAAAACAGCCAGGCAAGGATTGAGAGCTGCTTGTTGTGACCACTCCAGGCAAGAAAAAATCAAACCTTTTAATGCCAGGGATGGGGAGAAACCCTTAAAAGTCATCAGGAACCATGACCAGAGTAATAGTAGAATATAATTTGACTGTAATTCAGCTTTTCTATAATTCCATTCCATTTTACAGGAGGAAGCTGAGGAATGCTGAGAAGGTTCTTGCTTGGGTTAATGAGGCCACTTGAACACTTTGGTGAGACCTGGGTTTTCATTCCACTTCAGAAATTTACATCACTACCATCCTCTGATACTTTGTTCAATCAGTAATAGTCAATAAAATGCACATTTTTGAGCTGATTCCTTTCTCTCTTTACACCCCCCAGAGATGATAACAGCAGCAAACCCATTTCCTCTCCGAATCTTCCCTGATGAACAAACCAGGAAATCTCTCCCTACACTCGTCCAATTGTTTATTCAACCATTTAATCACCACCTCAGTAAAATGACCTCAATAAAAGCAAACACAGGCTTGGCATTGCCTCCTGCTGGCCCTGAAAAGGGTTATTTTGTACATTTTGGTACATTTGGTACTCCCAGGATCTGCTCCAATCTCTGACACCACCTCTTTAATTCCAGCAGGAAAGAACTCATGGGTCACGCGCTGCCAGGTAAGCCACACCCTTCTGGGCTTGGAGCAAGGCAAGCTGCAAAAAAACTCCAATTTATTTGGAGAAGTGGCAAGAGAGGTGTGGGAATGTCCAGAAGTGAACGGATTTTATTCGTGGAGAGTGTGTGGAAGTCAGCAGAAGCAGGAGTTGTCACAGGAAGCAGGTTTTGTCCAGAGAAAGGGAGATACGTTTTAGCTTAGCACCGGTTTTCTTTTTCCTTTCTGCTTTATTTTTGAGCACGTGGCTTTCAGCACGACCCAGCTGCACTTTTCACCGGGACACGCCCGAGTTCAACAAGGAACACTTAAAACCAGCCACCAGGGATTTCCGAGGGCGGAATCCCCTCGGGAGGCCACCTACCTGCTTCGGGGCTCGTTTGGTTACAGCTGCTCCCGATGCTGTTGGGGATCACGGGCGTGGAGGGCGCCTGGAGCCTGGCCTGAGGTGGGTTGGGATGTAAGGAGTTCCCCAAGGCCATTCCAGCCTGGGGGAGCATCCCGCAGCTCCCGCCGGCCTGCATCTGGTTGAGGAGCCCGGCCAGGTGGTTGGAGGGGGCCGGGGCGGCGCCGGGGCCGAAGCCGGGGTTGGGGTTGGGGCAGGGCAGCCCCTCCCCGCGCAGGGGCAGCCCCGGGGCCAGCGGGGCCACGGAGGGCTCTGCCAGGTGCAGCTGGGTGCCGGGGCAGGGCAGGGCGCTGCTGGAGCTCCCGCAGCCCGAGGAACTATTGCTGCTCCCGTGGGAGCTCTGACAACTCATGGACTGCAGGAGCTGCGACATGGAGCTGATGGGGAAGGAGCTTTGACTTGGCTTTCTTATCAAATCGGACCCAGCTTTGGGAACCCCAGAGCTGTCCAACTGAGACTGTCTCAGCAAGCTCAGCACCGTGGTGGTGGGCTGCTTCCTTTTCCTCAGAGGATCCTTTTGCTGAGACATCAGTTTATCTCTCAGCGCTGCCCGGCCGCTCTGCCCTTCCGTGGTGGGCAGGAGCACGTTGGCAGCAGGAGGGAACATGGGATTTAAAGTGCTGTGTCCTTCGGTGCTGCCGCCGCCGGCAACGGGTCCAGAATTGCTACTGCTGTTATTGTTGTTACCAGCAAGTTTATTTTGATTTGCTAGCTGTGCTTTGGCTGCTGCTGAGAGTAAACTGCTTGCTGGAAAAGAGGCAGCGTTGTGCTGGTTCAAGATCTGATTTAAAGGCATTCCCAGCAAACCGGGCTGACTCTTCAAGGAACCGCTTCCAGCCGATGCAGCGGGAAAAGCTGCATTGTTTGGAGGATTTAATACATTACTCATTCCAGCAATTAACGGGTTGGGGATGTCCTTGTACTGACTAAGTCCGTCGTGCTTGGTGGAAGGGCTGGATGGCATGGATGGCCTCGGTGAGCCTATGGTTGACCTCGGGGACCTGGGAGGGACTTTGATCCCGCTACAGGACGACTGCGGCCCGAGCGGAGGCAGCAGGAAGTTTCCGTGATCGGACGAGGTGGAAGAAGAACGCGATCTTTGGGGAGAAGCCTCGATCCTTGCCATGCCTGGCGCCATCACGTGCACGGGGGACGTCACCGGCGACGGGGACAGGGACGTCGACGCCGAGTGCTGAACCCTTTGGACGTGAGCGCCGTGGTTCACGTGGGCGGGTTTGACGGTGGGCAGGGGCAGGTTGCTGGGCAGGGGCACCACGGCGGGGGGCATGCTTACATTCATCACGGGTACCTGAGAGTGGACACTCGAGTGGAAAGTGGTGGGGTTCATGATCACGGGGTTCTGGTTCGGCGGCTTGCTGGGAATCGGGTCCAGTATGCCAAGCGGATCCTTCTCGGACGTTAATGGNGGTGGAACATCGCTCGTGGTATTTCCATGGCGGCCGAAAAGTTACACAGGGGTTTTTTCATGACCGGGCTCTTGGTGGTCAGGGTGGGGGAAAGAGGTATATTAGTCCTTCCAGCCATCGCGCAGGATGACTGTATGGGAGAGCCGTGGAGCATGACTGACGGCGGGGACAGAGGCGTCCTGGTCATGTGGATAGGGCTGGAGTTGGGTGCCCCGTGAAAAGTGGGATTGTTCCTCGTGAAGACGTCGGGGCTCCCGAGCGGGTCGGTCCTGGGGGAGATGGAGCCGTCCCCGTAGATCTGCGATCCCGAGGACGCCGGGCTGGGCATTCCCCCGTGACTGCCGCGGTACGGAGACTTCTGCCCCAGTTCATTGCTCCCCAATCTCTGCCTGGGGTAGGCAGGATGGAGCTCTGCTTGCTGGCTTCCAGCCATTTCTTGCACATAAAGCCTACCCATGGCATTAGATGCCCCCATCATCAACTTGAAAGGAGTCTTACATTCCGGCATCACAGAATTTGTAATTCCTTCATGTGATTTATTCCTCATCGACCTTGGAGTTGCTGCTCGAGTGGGAACTACTGGCGTTGCACCTGGGATGGGAAACACAGAGTTACTGGAAATGCAGCGTCCCACGTTTCAGGGCACAGCTAGAGAGGGTGAAAATATTCCCAAAAGCTCAGGGAGCCTTTGGCTAAACTTTTGCTTCTGCAGAAGGAAACCCTCAATCACTGAGCGGCTGCTGGAACGGTGCCTGCTCCCAGGTACACAGCTGTAATTCCATATCCCATAGAAAAATGGACCATTTTAAACCTTTTTCCTTCCCTTTTGCCTTTTCCAGCCACCCCCCGGAGCCCCCTGCATCTCCAGCATCCCCCCTCTGGCAGGAGGAGCGGGATGGCTGTGGCAGGGAAAAGGAGCCTCTGGCACCATCTATTGAGGACAGGAGGAACAAAGCCCGTCCAGGACTGAGACTCATTTCCCACAGAAAAGGTCCTGTCCCAAATGCTGTCCCTGATGAGGGATCCTGAATGTTCTCCGTTTGTTTTCAGGATAAAAGCCTTGGGCATATTTGCACATGATGGAAGAATTCCCTGTAAATCCCACTTTTGAGGCTACACCTTCCAACAAACACAAGACCACTTTCCGTCTTTATTTAAAAGGATTTTTTTTTCCAATGTTTTACTTCCAGACTAGAAGCACAAGCAGCTCCAAGTCTGGGGGACTTTCTGCCAGTTTTGCTGCTCTGGGAATTTGCAATTCAGCTCGGAGTGCTTGGCATGCAGCCTCTGGATGTGCAAAATTCAACTGGAATTGGGAGCTAAAAATTCCGTGTTCGAATGAACTCAGAGGTGCCTCGAAATTCCTCTACTCATCTTTCCTTCAGCCTGGTCAGATGCCACTGACACTCCTGCCTTCATTCTACTTGCTCCAAAGTGAGAGAAACAAACATTTCCCCTGTCCCAAAATGCAACCAAAGTCTCATTTAGGGGATAAAACTAAAAGCTGAACTACAAAATAAAATAGAGGCCTCACCTTGAGTGCTGAAAATAAGCAAATGATCACATATAAATGAGCAAAAATTTCGTTTACAAGGGGATTTAATGGGGAATTTTCTTCTTTGCTTATGCACAAAATTCGGACCGACAGAGAAAGTAAAAGCACATAAAAGTAGAAATTACCTCCTTTGTTTTGCTAATTTTTTGAAAACAGGGATGTAATTTAAACGCTACTCATTGAAAAAAATAAGCAGGGAAATTCTCAGAAACTTGGGCATCTGGACTCTTGGTTAAAAACAAAATTACACTGCCAAAAATTTTCAAGAAAAGTTTTAAATCCTGATCACAGGGGCACATCAGTGCTATGAAAAGTTTTAAATCCTAAATTTCAAGGTGAAATCACAGGGGCACATCAGTGCTATGAAAAGTTTTAAATCCTAAATTTCAAGGTGAAATCACAGGGGCACAGCAGTGCTACGAACAGCATGGGGATCTTAGCATTGGCACTCATCTAAAATTTATTATTCCTTGGTTTTCTTATAGTTTTCCCACTGAGAAGTGGGAAGAGCAGCTGGCCAGGTGTGCTCACAGCAGTGAGGGGAGCAGAGAGCTCTTCCTTTTCCCAGGAGCTGCAGCACCAGAGAACAGAACCACAAACTCAGCCCCCTTCCCTCCTCTGTCCTGCCCACTGGGGTTTGTAATTCTCCTCAGAACCTGTTCTTGTGATCCTTACAAAGGTCCCAGTTTTGGATGAATTTCTGGCTTTGGAGCTGTTTCAGTGCTAACTCTGCTTTCACTCCAGGTCTCAGGGAGCCCCCCTGGTTTTACAAGGTTTTGATCTTTTGTTTGGAGAATACCTGTCGACTTCAGCCACCAGCAAATTTCCTCATTTTTTTTTTAATTGATGGGGATAATTAAAATGCTAATCCAGGTTGGTGGCCAAAAATAATCCTTGAGAAATGACAGTGGAGATCTCCTCTTGCTGTCTATTCTCCTTTACAATACAATTTCCCATTTAGCCAAGTCCTTAGCCACATCCTAATCCCTTCATAATCACTTTATTCTGCTCCTCTAATTTCCCATGTGACAGAATATCAGACATATTACTACAGTTCCAAAAGATGAGAGCTAATGTATTTTCTTTGTCTAGAACAATCTGATATCTTTTCCAAGAAAATCATGCTCTTAGTCTGGGCTGACCTGCTTTTGGACTCATTTTCTATCTACCTCCATCTCTGATTACTCCCTTTATTTATTCCTCCAATCTGCTTATTTCTGCACTCACAGTCAGACTTTCGGGGTGGTTTTGCACAGTAATTATGTGTATAAAAATCAGATTATGACATGATTCTGCATGATCTCATTTTACTCACTTGTTCCACCACCAGGACTAGTTAGAACCAGTGAAGGATGTGGTGCTTCCATGCTTTTATGAAGTGTAGCCACAGCAATGATTTTCCTTTTGTGAATGCATAGTTTGGTGACATCTTCGTCCGCTTTAACATCTTCAGCAGTTCTCTGCTTCACAGCAGCTCCAGGATCAAAATTAAAGACCTGGCAGTGAAAATTGCAGCATTTAAAATAATGGCTACAGGCAACAAAGTCACCAAATTCACATAAATTAGGAATTTTATGCGGAGCATAGAGGAATTTTCCTCTCTTCCCGACTGCTCCTATACTGCCCAAGAGATTCCTGGACAGGACGTTTGGAAACAACAAATAAAAAATGAATATATTTATAATAACAGAGCCAGATCTTCTCCAAGAGGGGCTAGGGCAGAGGGGAGCTGAATTTTCTATTTTGAGGTCTAACTTTGGGTGGACACCACTTATTTTAGAGGTGATGTGAACAGAGTTTGGGTCACCAGCATGGGTAGCTCATAAATATTATTGCACCCAGATCCAAGATGATGCTGTGCTTTACCTTGGGAAGAACAAGAGGACATTCTAGGCCACACTTGCACGTTCCATCAGTCAGCAAGTAAGTCTTCACCTGCTCCAAGCAGGATAATAAAGACCCACTGGGACTGCAAAGGAACAGAAATGATGAATACCAGCTCTTGGATAGGTCAGGACTTGTATCTGCTCACAAGGACAGTGGGTAACATCACATTTCGTAATTTTTTCTCAGAGTACTTCTTGCTTTTATTCAAGAATCGAGATAATACTTACAAAAAACCCCCCGAAAGAGATTTTTAAAGGAAACAAAACTGTTGCAGCTGTGTCTCTTTGTTGCACAATGTTTGGTTTCATTCAGCTAAAATTTTGACCTTCTCACTGAAAGTAAGAAATATTACACCAAGGAGCCAGGCCAGCAAACTCCTGATAAACTGCACACGGATTTCTCCAACTCCCACCAGAAAATCATTATCTGCACATCCCAAAATAGGGCACTGGGAACTCTGTTATGGCAAAATCACTAATTCATAAGATGAAAAAAAAAAAATAGTTGTGGTGTCCCCAGCCTGTCGCTTGCAGATTGCTCTCTACTGCTGGGCCAGCTGAACTGTTTATCTGGAATAAAACACTGGTTATTAATGGCAGCTGTAAATAGCCCTAATTCAAACAAAAACAGCTCAAGTGGAATAGTTTGGATCACAAAAACACTCCTGACTCAGAATCCCAAGCTATGATGAACTTTGGAACTTAGAATCCAACACATAAACACCTCACCCCGCACGAGAACCCGAGTCACATCTAAAGCAACATCTGCAAGTGACATTTAAAGTTCTGCTGACACTTTAAATAAGTAATTTCTTTGCCAGGCATGCCCTGAAATAGTTATTTTTGGGACAAGTGCTCAGGTTGAATCTGTGTAGCAGTGACAGTCTGGAGGGTGAGGAAGATGAAAGAGCAATCTAAAAATAAAGGTACAGGTCTGGTGACTGGTCAGGAGTCAAACCTTCCCTGCCTGAAATCCTTGGGGAGCAGGGAGAAACTGCTCTTTACTTTTATTTATTTTAATTAAAGCAGGATCCTGCCTGATCCCTTTGGATGTTCCCACCTGCCCTGCTCATGCTCAGCCCAGGCAAACTCCACACTGGAGGATGTAACAACTTCCCGAGAATCCAGGACTGACTTTTGCTCTGGACCATCCTGTCTGCACCCCAAATCTCTCCAGACACTTCCTGTGATCCTTAAAATCTCCTCTTAAAAGGCATTTCTGGGAACCTGTTCTGGAGTGAGGATGCTGTTTTATTTGCATTGGCTAAAAAAGGCTACTTTTCCTGGGATATTTTTAGAAAGAAGTGATTTTAAATACCCTTAGTGTGCTGTTTGCCTGGGCACACAAAACCAGTGCAGGCTCCAGGAGATCCTGGAATAAAAAGGAGTGTGCTGCCAATCAGTGAGTGGAAAGGAAGGTCAATCCACTGAATCTGTGGGATGTGTGATCCAACATTCCTAACATGAAGGGTTATTTGTCCACAAAACCCAACTGAATTTTAAAAAGGGCCATTTCCCCCCACCCTGTTTCTGCCTTGGTCCTGGGCAGAGCTGTAATTGCAAAGTCTCTTTGGTGTGCACAAAGTTCTGTAACACAAATCCACAGCTTCCTTTGTGTGAAACTGCCACAAAATCCTGGAATTTCAGACTGGTTTGGGTTGGGATGGACCTTAAAATTGGGATTCCAGCCCTGCCATGGGCAGGACACCTTCCACTGTCCCAGGCTGCTCCCAGCCCTGTCCAGCCTGGCCTTGGACACTTCCAGGGATGATTCAGGCCCTACTTAGCAGCTCTGTTTTGCTAAGAAAAGCCCTGAGAGTCAACTCAGTGCTTCTACCAGGTAATGAAAACCAGTTAATGAATGGATTTAATCTTGATTTAATCCAAAGCAACTGCTGACAGCTGACAGGAAAACGTCCGTGCTTGCCGAGGAGACACAAACAGAGTCTTTATTCAGCTGGGATCATCTATTCCACTTAAATCATGTCAGATCTTAATATATCCACTAATTTTCCCTGGGATAGCTGTGGAGTCAATATTTTTTGACCTTTCCTTGACTCCATGAACGCTGTGCATGCTGGCAGGGCAGTGAGGAGGTTGTGGAAACTCAATCCTGGAGGATTCAGCTGCCCTCAGAGCCCTGTGGATGCTCCATGGCAGGCAGAAGATTGGATTTTTGGACTTCCACCCTTTCCAACCAACACATCCTGCTCTGGGCCCTGCACCAAACAGGGGTGTCCAATACTTTGCTTCATCAGAACATCTCAGAAAATTCACCAAAGAATAAACAAAAAATACACTGGAAAACTTGGGAAGAGGGCAGGAATGAACTTCACCAAAGTTGTTGTGTAAAACTCATTAGGGCTGGGGGAAATAAAGTTTAAAAGCTGGTGGGATCATCAGGTGCATAAAAATAACAGAAATTCACCAAAGAATAAAAAAAATTAGTGGAAAACTTAGGAAGAGGGCAGGAATGAGCTTCACCAAAATTTGTTAGGGCTGGGGGGGGATCATCAGGTACACAAAAATATCAAAGCAATATTTTCCTGATGTCTGGATATAGAGATTATTGGTAAAAAAACCCCCCTAATCCACAACTTTTCCTTTGCCATTGATCTGTGAATGAGGCAGAGGATCAGAGAATTAATGAGCAATACAAGGGCAGGGTGGTTTCTCTTTGCCATGGGCATCACTGACATGGGCTGGGTTTGACTCTGCTAATGGAGAACACAAACAAGAAATCCTGGAATGCATCTGATCCTTTGTGGTAGTTTAGTGTAAAACTGGAGTGTGCTCTGGCTCATTAAAGATTTTTGTATAGGTCATACATCAAATGTTGGGAGAAGTGGTTATTTTAATCACAGAAGAAATTTAAGCAAATAACTGACTGATAATCACATAGACTTGTGTGATGCAAACCCAATGTCCCCATGTTTTATAAAGCTAACTTTGATCTTTTTTCCAATAACATTTAATTTAGGCTCTCTTTGTCTGAACACATTTATTTCACAGCAATTTCAATGCATTTCTTTGTGACCATTCCAGGGCGAAGCAAACAAAAATCCAATAAGCTAAGAAAATAAACAAATAAAGTATCTAAAACTTTGGATTTAGGTTTATGTTCTTGGTTTTTTTTTTTTCCCCACATGAGAAATGTGAAGGATCCATAAAAGTTGGAGAACATCAGTGAGAGTGAACACAGAACCTTCGTGGGCATAAAAAAATGGGTTTGGAGGTATTTAGTGGTCACATGGCTTGGATTTAGTTTCAAAAGAATCACAAAATCCTAGAATGGTTTGGGTTGGAAGGGATCTAAAGCTCATCCAGTTCCAATCTCTGCTCAGAGACACCTCCCACCGTCCCAGGCTGCTCCAACCTGGCCCTGGGCACTTCCAGGGATCCAGGGGCAGCCACAGCTTCTCTGGGAATTCCAGCCCATCTCCTCCCCACCCTCCCAGCCAGGAATTCCTCCTCAAAATCCCACCTAAACCCACCCTCCTTCACCTTCCGAGGCGACCCCACGCTTCGAGGAACAACTCCCGGAGCAGAAGGAAGGAGCTGAGCCAGGAATCCCCTGCACACTCTGGCCAAACTCCACCAAAGCCCAGCCCAGCCCCTGAGGTGACCTTACCTGATGTAGAGAACTCCACTTTGGTCCACCCTCCGCTGCCAACCAACGGGGACTTGCACTGCTGGTGGCCCTCCATCCGTGTCCCCTCCGTCACACTCCTTCCCACCATTCATTTTCCTGTTTCTGGTTATGAGTCTTCAAAGGTATCAACAGCAAGGTGATATCCTTTTACTACATGTCATCCTGGCCTCCCAAAGCAGGCCCTGCAGCACAGCTTTCCCCAGATCCTACAAAGTGCATCGGGAGGCTCCAGCTCAGTTTGAAACCAAGTCCTCAAAAGTGGCCATTTTGGTTAATGAGTCACTTTCCCATTATAATCCACATTAAATATGCAATGTTTAACTCCTTATATATTCATAAGGATGAACTATATAGACAAAAATTAGTGCTTCCAACTGGGGAAAATCATAATTCACCAATCCTTTGTTACCTGTCAGAAAGGAGAATGGGGAAAAGGAGAATTTCTAGTTCAACAGCATGATGGCTCCAAGCTTGATGACTGTCTGAGATAACTTGTGTTTCGTGAAAGCTCGTCTCATTTTTATAAATATGAGTCAGATCCAATACCTCCAGGTATCACACCCTTTATATGCCACATTCTTCTGAGTTTCTTTTCATCTTCTGGTCATGATCCAAGTTGTCTTCTTGAGTTTCTTTGCTGACTCCTTGGCTCCGACCAAACAGCCTGAAAGATACAGATGTGGGAAACACGTGAGGCATCCTCTGCAGCCTTTTCAGCCCAGTGCAGTAACTCAGGGAGATGTTTACAGCTGCAGCCATTTCCAGAGCTTCAAATCAAAATTTTAAATGTCAATGGAACCATCAAAATAAGGCTCAGAGCAAACAGAATCCTGCCAGCATTTTCTATTTATATGTGGATGTAATTGAGCTGCATCTTAAAAGCTACAAGAGTGCAAGTGCTGTTAAATAGTTGATGTGGAGTTTGGGTGAATTAAGGGATGCATCTTTTCACTGAATATTTTCACATATGCTTCTGTTCAGAACTATCAGCAGATGACTAAATTAATGCCCTTTAAAAATTGTTTAGAAAACTGAATGAATTTCATGTGAAGGAAGCTGCTTCTAGGCTTTGGTAATAGCCATAAAAATGCAAACCTCCTGCATTTCGATTGAATTAAAATAATCATCTCACCAAAAAATTGGGTAATATAAAGGGAAAAGCCAGCAGCAGTGACTGATCTCTGAATACCTGTGAAACAATCTGAATATCCTCAGGAATAACTCTCCTCAGAGATTTTCTCTCGTGACAGAAGTTGTGTCATTCCCTCCAAAATAGTTTTTTCAAGCTGACCAGGTGAGACTTAACACTTGGCACTGCACATTTTATTAAGGTGAGACAAAGGTGGAATATGGGATTTAAATAGTAAATACACCAGAAAAAAGCAACAATCCTAAATTCAAATACAGGATGGCACAGATGATTGCTGTAGTAACATCATTAGGAGATTTTATTTGGAATCAGGTGTCAATCCTGCCTCATTCCCAACACTAACATTATGCCAACATGTTAAAACGTAATAAATGTTATAGACCCGACTGATTTTAATAAGGAAAGGGGTTTTTTTAAAGCCAGAAATGGAACATAAAGACATTTCTGCAATAACACCACATTACATCTATATTTAACAGTAATAACAGCTCCTTCCTTCAAGACCACTAAAGGAAGACTACAGAGGCATAAATATAGTCCTGGAAAATGTTCCCTTAAGTACCCTCATGCAGAACATTCCCTTTAGAAGTGCTGCTTAGAAATGTAAAGTTCCAATCGCTCCAAAAAAGAAAAAAAACAAAACAACCAAACCAACCTCACCAGGGTATTTCCAAGGATCAAAGGAGCTGGTTGGACAGACCCCCTTGACTGGAATCTAAAGAACAGGGAATTGGCCAAAGGTTGGAATTTGTGATCTTAATGCCTGTGTGATTTGAGATTCTCTGCAGGATGAAGGTTTCTGGGATGGGCTGGCTCTGTCCTGCAGGGATCTGGTTCCACCCTCCCAGGAATTCCAGCAGGATGCAATCCTTGGGCAGCCCAAAGTGGGGAAGGGCCAAGGGGCTGGGGAAGGTCACAGAGGATGTCCCATGGACACCTTGTCATGCCCCCTATCAAAACAATCCACCCTTTAATCTCTCAGGCTGGAACACAGAAATAGGATTTGGAGAGCTCTTGGCAACAGTTCAGGGCTCGCTCAGGTTTTCAGTTCAGAAATTTGGGGGGTTTGAGTGGTTTTATCCTGATTAAGGAGGGAGCAGATGAGGTTTCATCAAAAGCAGGCCAGAATTTACCTTATTGCTGAAAGCTGCAGTGGCATTTCTACTGTAGGTCCCATAGAAGGCTGAAACAGGTAAAAAAGATCTCCCTGCTATCCTGAATTTATTGAGAATTAACCTTCTGTAATGCAAAATCAAATTAGAAAATTTATCAAATACTGGGAGCACCCAGTGCAGAGGAAGTTGCTCATGTCTCAGCCCAGCCTTGCTGTGGCTCATGTTGCTGTTTAGGGCCATTATGAGCAAATAATATGCAGCAATTGCTTATTTTTGCAAGGGACACCTCAAAGTAACTTTTTATTTCAGCAGGTTCTGCAGGGTCCTGCCTCAGCTCCCATTCCACTTCCACCACAGGATTTTCACATCTAATCAGATAAACTTTGTCTGGGCTGCACGTGGGGAGAAACAGGACTGAAAAAGGCTATGAAAAAAATCACTGAACTGTTTAATCCGTGGAAGGTATTTAAATATTTTTAGGAAAAGAGCAGGGTTAGGTGGGATATTGGGGAGGAATTCTTCCTTGTGAGGATGATGAGGCCCTGGCACAGGCTCCAGAGAAGCTGGGGCTGGATCCCTGGAAGTGTCCAAGGCCAGGCTGGATGGGGCTTGGAGCAGCCTGGGATGGTAGAAATTGAGGATTAGAGGATCTTTAAGGTCCCTTCCATCCCAAACCATGCTGGAATTCCATGTTTCAAAATCCTGTTTTCCTCCAGGCACAAAAATACTTCAACCCCCCCACTCCCCTAAGCAGGAGCAGTGACCAGAGCTATTCCCAGCTCCCAAATTTGATCTTTCTGTGCTGGGAGGACACCCTGAGGTGCCTGGGTGTGCTGAGATGCAGCAAACAGGGCTAAGGCAGCCTGGGAGTTTCCCATACACACATAATCTGAGTTTTGTAGGAAATGCTCACGCAAGTGAGACGTTTTTCCCTAAAATCCAGCACAGCCCCCATGTGGATTTCCACAAAGTAAAGCCCTCAGTGAGCCCTGCATGTTGCTGTAGGCACAAGTGGCACAGGTAAGAGGTGCCCCCATCCATATTTCCATGCTGAAATTCCATCGTGAGCCACACATGGAAAGTTCCTGGGTGTTATTTGATTTATTTGATAACACCACACAACTCAGAGCAGATTTACAACAGGAGCAGAGGGAATGGCCTCAGGCTGGGCCAGGGGAGGCTCAGGTGGGACAGCAGCAGGAATTTCCCCATGGAAAGGGAGCTCAGGCCTTGGAAGGAGCTGCCCAGGGAGGTTTGGAGTGCCCATCCCTGGAGGTGTCCCAGGAATTCCTGGATGTGGCACTCAGTGCTCTGGGCTGGGGATAAGGTGGGATTGGGCACAGCTGGGACTCCACGACCTCAGAGCTCTTTTCCAACCTCATTTCTGGGATGCTGAGCAGCAGAATCCCAAAGGCTTTTCCCAGGAGGGAACATCCATCCAGGGCAGCCCCAGCAGCAGAGGTGTCCCTGCCCCTTCTGGCAGGGAATGTTTCCAGTTCCCCCACAGCAGCAACAGAAAAGGAGCCCTGAAAATCCTTAAAATCCCATTTTTGCACACTGGGGGAAAAAATTCTTCCTGGAAAGGGTGCTCAGGCCTTGGAACTGCCCAGGGAGGTTTGGAGGTGTCCCAGGAATTCCTGGAGGTGGCACTCAGAGCTCTGGGCTGGGGACAAGGTGGGCACAGCTGGGACTCCATGGTCCTGGAGGGCTGTTCCATCCTCAGGGATTTTGGGATTCCATGAGTGCAGAGCCCCTCCAGCCCCCAATGCACCATCTGCCCCTTCCCCATCCAAGCACTCTCTGAAGTATTTTGGACTGGGATGCAAAGAAGTTGCATTCTGGACCAAATCCAAAGCGTTCTGGACACTGGAAGGAATCCAAAGGCCTGATTTCCATCAGCCATGGGATAAATCCCTCCCCTCAGTAATCTCCAGACAAGTCCTGTTATCTCCCCACCAGGAACACAACTTCCCACATCCAAACCAGAGAGAGCTTTTTGCCCTGTGCCAGCACATGATGTTTGGATTTGTTTTGCAGTCCAGTTTCATTACGATACCCTTCAAAGTATTTCACTGGAGCACTTTGCAAAACTACCAGAAATTCCTCTCCCCCACTTTAGCCCCCTCAACCCCTTCCTCATGTGGAAAAATTTCTCCTTAATTTTCATCTGCTGGAAGCGTGGTTTCAATTTTTAATGGGAGTCTCTCCCTTTTTTTGGAATGCTGGATTTCAGGCAGCCTCTTTGCACACTCAGCTGTTAATATTTACTTCAACAACTTTTGAGGCAAGTGGGAAAAAAATAGGAAACTCGGTAGGATGTAAAAAGAAATTTAGATTAGATATTAATGGTCTGGATTCCAATCTGTTACATATGACATGGATAATGTTGATTTTATTAGTAAGTGGACGTTGAGCCAATTAAGACAAATTTTGAGAGGTTGATATTGCAAATCATGGAATGGTTTGGGCTGGAAAGCCAAAAAAAAGCCCATTTAAAGCCCATTTTGTTCCACCTTCCCCTATCCCAGGTTGCTCCAACCCTCTGAGGAATAATTTTTTTCCTCTTCAAACAGAATCTAAATCTCTCCCTTGTCCTCCAAATACTTTTGATGCTCCATCCCTTTTTTTTCCTCACACTAATTTGGAAGTGCCCAACAATTCCATGGATCCACAATCCCTGCCTGACTCTGTGAGGCACAAATCCCAGTTCCCACCTATGGAATGGCCACATTTGGGATATAAAGCTTTGCAGACATTTAGAAAAAACCACCAAACACTGCTTACAGACACAAATTTCAATCTCATTTTCGAGGTTTTCCTTTCGAGCACTGAAAAAACCTCCAAAATGAGAAATGCTCTTCAAATCACAGTCCTGGGGTTTCAGAACTAATAAGAAATTTTAGCTGCTTAAAAAGCATCACTTTGAAAGCACTCAGTGAAAAGGAGTTTTTATTTAGTTACCACTTGCACATTATTAATCTGTTTAAGTCTATCAAAGCAATTAGCCAGGATTCTCCTGTATCATCTAATTAGATACAAATGTTGCATCATTTTTTGGGAATGCTTTCCCAGTTTGAAAAGCAGCATTCTCCTGACTAATTGGATCAGTGGTGAATACTTTATGAGGGCCTATTTATAGGCCAGTGACTCAACAAACAAAAGTGCCTGAAGTAGGAAGGAAACCTTGAATCCTTCAGGATTCTTTTCCTTGGGGTGGTGTCCAGGGCCGTGGCCCAGCTCTACACATCATTTACTCACGATTTACTCATGATTTACTCATGACAATATCAAGATATACTCGTGATATGCTCCAGGCTTCAGGCTGAAAACAGATCTCACTTGTAAATACAGAGTATTAAGAATATTTTGCCACAAGCAGAAAATTGCTCTGCACTGAATGACTTAATTAAAAGGAGCATTTTAAATTGCCCCAGTGCCAACTCACTTCACACCAGTCCAGCCAGCTCTGATATTGAGTTAGTTCTAACTTTTAAAGCAGTTCTGTGTCTATAACAAGGTTTATATTCTCTTATTTTACACCACTCTTGGTGCTGTGGAATTTTTTAGGATTGGAATTTAACCACTCCATAGAATAATTCCCTGGAGGTGTCCAAGGAACACCTGGATGCAGCACTCAGTGCTCTGGGATGGTGACAAGGTGGGTCCTGGAGGCCTTTTCCAACCTGGATGATTCCCTGACAGCCACGGGGATGAATTCACCCACAAATAACCAAAATCCATGAGGATTCCAGGCCCCTGGCCCTGTTCTCCACACCCAGGAGCCCTCTGGATGCTCCCCAGCTCCCAGCCTGCTTTCCCAGCACGTGGATGGACAGAAACCTCTGGCATTTATTTCCCCAAGCCTCCAAGAGGAGCTGCCCAAAGCCACCTCAGCCCTGCTCCTCAGGAACCTGCACCAAACAAAACAGCATGGAAATGATTTTCAGGGAGAAAAACTGATTTATGTCCTCGGGATCCAGCTGATCACTAGGAGCATGTCACATAAATGCCTTTCCTGGGAGAATTTTGGATCAGGGTGCTGTGAAGTGATCAGATATAAATCTGATATCTTTCCCACCAGTGGGAAAAATCAGTGTCCTCAGTTTTGGAGATTTAATTGTGCCAATAAAGTCACCCTAGGCAATGGAGAGCTGGGCTGAGCTGGGCAGGAGCAGGATTCTTTTAGCAGTCCTTATGGATGGCACCAATCCCTAAAATCTTCTCCCAGGATGACTTTTAACCCATCTTTCTGTGCAACTCCCAAAGCTGGCAGCAACTGAGGCTGTCACTTCCATGAAATAACTGATGAAGTCCATCCTCCTCTCAAGACACAGCACCAAAAAATAAAGCAAAAAAAAAAAAAGCAGGAAAGAAAAGGGCTTTTGTTTTTAATGCTCGTCCCTGGCTGCTCACGATGGATTTATTAATATTTATTTATAATTTAATAAT
>VYXD01006979.1:29523-55103 GCA_013397195.1 Hylia prasina | reverse complement strand
CGGGGCGGCCGTGGTGCTGCAGGGGTTAAAGCAAGATGGCTGCCGGGGCTGCGGGCTGCTGGTGCCGCTCCTTGTGCCGGGCTGCGGATAACGGGGGAGCCGAGGGGCATCCTTCTGGCAGTCTTGGCGGGAGAAGCACCGTGTCTTGCTGCGAAGGGGGGGGGTGGGTTTCTGGCAAGATAGCGCCTCTCTCCTGGAGGGCTCAAAAGCAAAGAGTTAAATGCCAGCCTAGAAGTCCCCTTAAAGTAATGGAGGGAAAGCGCGGAGAAGGCTGTGCCGATTCAGACTGTGTTAAGTCACAAGAGTTTCTCTCTCTGACAGAGCAAGTGGTCTAATATATCAGATACAGCTTGATTTTTTTGTGAGACTTGACACTGTCTCAGGGCAGTCTCGTAACAAACCTGGTGTGTGCACAAGGATTTGCACAGCTGCTCTTGGCCTGTGGGTCACTCCATGAAGGCTCAGTTCTTTTGGTGGATGTCTTGGATGATGCAATAGGCGGCACAGATTACAAACTAATCTGGAACAGGATTACTGTTTAAGGGCGGGAAGCTGAACCCAAGACAAGCAGTATCCAACGTAACATTCAGAGTAGAACAAACACACATCACCTTAAAAAAAAAAAATTGATGTATTTTTTACAAGAAATACATTCATGATGTGTTAATGTAATTGCCAGAGTTCCTATGTGTTTTTTAAAGCCACAGTATTATTCCATGTGGTGTGAGCATTATGACCTTAAAAGAACCTGGCTATCTTTAAAACCACAAAACAGTTGAAAAAAAGTTGTGTGTGATCTTCAGCAGCAGTTCGATCTGGGAAAGATTCAGTATGAATTGTATGTAGGTGAATATCAAGCACTTTTACCTGTGCCATCTGACTTAGTTAGTGTGAACTATACAATCTGCTCCCTGATTTTCTCTCTGTATAAATGTTTAGTTTGCCAGCAGCCATTCACCATTGTAACTAAACCTGCAAGCTCCATGAAATTTATTTATGCAGTATTTTCCCAGTGATAGTTTCTTAGTGCTTCAGTCACAAATAAAGGTCGGAGGTGGCCTTGCTCCAAGTCTGCTGCCAGCTGACCTAAGAACAGAGATAACCATCTGGGGAGATAAAGAGGTTCAAGTACAGCTGAAGTCAGTTGTGAGCAATGCTTTGTTGCATAATAACAAATTCAAGTGAATAGCCTGGACAGACTTTGGAGCAGCAAAGAGCATGGTGGAAAGATGAAGAGGCTTAAAGTAGAATAATGTCTAAGATGCTATATGAAGAAGATAATTTCTGGAAGATGGACTGCCCCTCAGGTCTTTCATAATAAATACTACTGTAAAGAATAACAAGCTGCAGCAAGGGACACAGAAAAGTGGGAAATTAAGTCATGAATAGGACCTGATAGAGTTCAAGTCAGACAAAATATTGACAGAATAACCAAAGGCCTTTACCAGTGGTTTTCTATGCAAGTGTTTTATCCTCCTTGCAGGACTTTTAATACATTCATGGAAAAATAAGATATTAACCTCTTTGCCTGTTGTTTATTGTTTAGGTTTTTATAATTGACCCCAGTTTACAGGTTGGTAATAAAATTCCTGCTATCTTGTACTGCCTGTGGAAAAGCAGCAGCAAACTAATGAACACCATTCACAGGACAATGTTCCTACAGCTTGATTTGCAGAGCTATGTCGAGGTGCTAAATTAATATTGTAAAACAAAAGTAGCTCAAACAGGGTAACTTGAGCCTCTGTTTAAATTACTTGTTTTGGTTTGGGTTTTTCTACTGTGGAAAATTACACCACTGCTGCATAAAAATATACTATTTTAAGTCTTTTGGAAAAAAATTACAGTATGTGGGGATGAAAAGCCAGCAACAAATCACTGAAGAGTATTTTTATTGGGTAGTCCAACAGCCAGATTTGTTAAATTCCTGACACACGTTGTACATGTCTGTCAATAAAGAACTGTTCATCTGGCTTTTTTCAGTCTGTGATGAAAAGATCTGAATTATCAGAAATAAACATGTAATTACAGGAAAAAATATGTCTCTAACTGCTGTTGTTACTTTTTATAGAAGCTTTAGACTTTAATCCATAAAAAAAGAAAGGAAGAATGAAAACCAATAGGAAAACCAATACACTTAGCCATCTTCAGAATTTGAGGAGGAACATCAATTTTGAGCAACTTAACTAGCCTACAGAGTGTATTTTTGTCTTAATGTGCTTCTCAGTTCATTGACAGTTGAAGAATTACAGATTGACTGTAATTCTAAATGTGTGTACTCATTTAAGGTTAAGGGAGATAAATATAGGCTATAGGGAGGACATTACCCCATTAGGCAGCTTTCTGGTGACCTATTAGTCTTATCCATCCATCCAGTGTACTCTGCACCAGACTTAGGCTACTGAGGGAATTAGTGGAGAAGATGTAAGTGATGGTAAGGAAAAAAAAAGAACTCTCTGCTTTATTCTAGCTGAAATTGATGCTGAATGTTGAAAAAGGGGTGATTTCTTTTTTTTTTTTTTAAGTCAGTAATCAAAAATTTCAGTCTATGTATCAAGAATGAAAATAATTTTTTCCTTTTCAGCTATACTAAATGCCAAGTGACAGATTTCTGCCTTCACATATCTATTTGTGTGCCTTAGCTGGCCTAATTATTACCAGTGTCCTCTGGAGCCTTGAGTAATAACTGTTATTGGCAGCAGTAATACTCTGCTGAAGAAAAAATTAATCAGTTCCAGGCTTAACTTCTACTAAAAAGTTTCTCACGATCCTTTTCTTTAATTAACTTTAAAAAAATATATATAAAATGCTAGAAAATTTGTATTACAGAACTAACAAAACAAAATTCAATGTAACACCTCTTAGAAGGGAAAGCTTGCAAAAAAAAGTGTCTCCAAATTTATTAAAATTTATGTGCATCTTGCTTTAACAAAGCTTATCCTCTTACTCAAGCAGACGGGGCCATTAAATTTCTAATATATACCAATCTAAGAGAAGTGTGGAGAATTCCAAGGATCAAACAGCGTGGAAATGACAATGGTGATGAATGTGGGTTTCCCAAACTGATCAATCTCTTGAGACTTCCCCTGTGAAGGAGGAAATAGAGATGGGGTGGCATCCAGGAGCTTTCTCTCAGCAAACCGTGCCTCCAGCAAAGCAGGTTTTTCATCTTGCATGACTGGGAGCACTTCCATGTAGCTGTGCCATGTCAGGAACTCCAACATCTCCTCTTTAGCTTGCAAAATTTCCAGCTTGTCTAATTAGATCTTGGGAGCCTCTGATGCCCAAGGTAGATTTTCTGTTATTG
This sequence comes from Hylia prasina, assembly GCA_013397195.1. Taxonomy (NCBI): domain Eukaryota; kingdom Metazoa; phylum Chordata; class Aves; order Passeriformes; family Sylviidae; genus Hylia; species Hylia prasina. The sequence goes on along the minus strand of VYXD01006979.1, from coordinate 51,799 downwards.
TAGTAATCCAGATACACAGAAAGGAGTGTTTGTTATCAGTGATATGAGGTGTGTGTGGGGACAGTGCAGCGTCCCACATTTGTGCAGAACTCCCATATTTTTAAACAATGTTCTGGAAAATCTTGTGATAAAGGGCCTAACACACATGAAACAAAAATTATATTGTCATACCACAGGTACTAAAAGAACTTTTGTGGGACCTGGTAAAAGCACAGTTACTAGAATGTAATCTTCATTAAAATCAGAGACTGCAGTACATGTAAAGTTATTGTAGTATTATCTGTTGGGATGTGAATTGTTTTGCAGAAGAGCATGATTTTAAACAAAGAGGTTGTTGGACTTTTTTTTTATTCTAGGGAAAGTTTATTGTACAAGTGCAGCAAAAAATTCAATTTGTGGCCTTTCCTGCATCACCCTTATCTTCCTGAAGGAGCGAGGCTGTAGATTATTTCAGAACATCAACCTTCTGTGGAGAGGAGAGATGGATGAAGAGACAAGAGAATCAAGGACATTCTCTTGGGCTTCATACGGACTTTCCAGTGCAAATCTCAGATTAGAGCCGTGGCAAATAACACTGCTGGTCTTTGGCAGTGTCACAGAGAGGGGAGAGGAAAGATCGTGGTGGCTGAGAGAAAAAGAGGATCTGTTTCTATCTTCTGAACCTGTGGAAACAGAGAGAAACTGCCTTTCTTGCCTTATTCCGATTACAGGGAAAAAAACATGATGTTTGGGGTTTTTTAACATTTTGTAAAGACTAGGTAAACATCCTGTTTATGGTACAGCTGGTTTTGGTTTTTTTTCTGTCCATTTCATGACCAGACGCAGCAATGTTGGTGCTGTCCCTGAACAAGGCATCTGACACCCACTCTGGCACTGAGCCGCAGGTGTAGTGGCCACGCTGACAGTGTGATGCTGCTGTGCTCAGGCTGGGTGGCAGAGGACAGAGGTTTGGGTCAGGACGTGCCTCCCAGCACTGGGCACAGCAGGAGGCAGCCTGTGTCCCTGAGTGTGCCACTGTCATCTCTGCAGGAGCTCATGGCCCAGTTGAAATGATGCCTGGAGACTGGAATTGGATGTGGCACTCGGTGCCATGGTTTAGTTGAGGTGTTAGGGCATGGGCTGGACTCAGTGATATTGAAGGTCTCTTCCAACCAAATGATTCTGTGATTCTGTGTGAATTGTCTTGCTCCAGCTGCATGACCAGGGATGCAAGGAGCAGCTGGAAGCGCCACTCATGTCCATCCCTGTAGCAGCTCACCACTGTTGTGGAAGGTATTGGGCCCCAGCAGCACTGCATTAAATACTGTGTTGGCAAAGATAGCATGGCATTCCCTTCCATCACCTCCAGACAGGTGTCCTCTGGCCCTAACTTACTTCTTTTTAGGTCTTTAGTCATAAAATGCTCCCTTGATATCAAAGTGTTTGATAGATAAAAAATCTCAAGAGAATAAAATTTCTGCAGCAACTAGAGACACACCTTTGCACTTACCTCGCAGTGCCACCTACAGTCGAAAAAGCCTTGTGACACTCAGATGACACCACAGTGTTGTTCAGTTAGCAGGCAACTCTGCAACAAAAACTGTGGCACCGCAGAGTTTTTTGCAAGTTGAGCTTGTGGAGTGCAGGCTCGGAACTCGAGGCATTTCTCTTGACCTAGTTTCAGCTCTGCCAGTGGCTTGCTAAATATTGCATCAGGCAGTGGGAAGAATATTCATCCTTCCTCACTCCTACCATAGTCTGTCTCCATGCAAAATCTAAATAGGCACCTCTACTGGGACTGCTGAAAACTGTAACTTAATTTTCTGTTTTAAATTGTCCCTTGTATGAAGCTGCTTGTGATCACTGACTCCCCAGCAAAACAGAATCAGAGTGGCCTGGGATGGAAGGAACCACAAAGGTCATCTCATTCCAATCTCCTGTCATGGGCAGGGACACCTTCCATTAGACCAGACTGCTCAGAGCCCCATCCAACCTGGCTCTGAACACTTCGGGATGGGATATCCACAGCTTCTCTGGGCAGCCTGTTCCAGGGTCTCTTCACACTCCCATAAATTATTTCTTCCTTTTGTCTCAGATTGAAGCCGTTGCCCCTTCTCCTGTCAGTCCATGCCCTTGTAAATAGCCTTTCCTTTCTTGCATGTTCCTTTTAGGTACTGGAGGGAAATAGAAGGTGAGATGCAAATACGACTCTCTAAAGTGGGTTGAAACCTATGAATGAAAGGTTGTATAAAAAACAGTAAATATTTTAATACCTAAAATCTGAGATTCAGTTTTGTTTTAGTGTGTGATGAAAGTGCAAATAAAGATACAAGTAAAACTATAAAAGGGGTGATTAGAGCCTCCTTTTTTACACAATTTTTAAAACACATGGAATCATCAAATACTTTAGCTTGGAAGAGACCTTAAATATCATCTTGTTGCAGCCCCCTGCCACATGCAGGGACACCTTCCACTATAGCAGGTCAACTCTTACCCAGCCTGGCCTTGACCAAACACTTCCAGGGATGGGCCATTCACAGCTTTTCTGAGTGACCTGTTCCAGTGCCTCACCACCCTCATCATGAAACGTGTCTTCCTAATAGCTAATCTAAACCTACTCCCTTTTAGTTTGAAACCATTAGACTTTGTCCTATCACTCCCTGATAATCACTGTCCATCTTTCTCATAGGCCTCTTTAGGTACTGCAGGGCTTCTATAAGAGCTTCTTGGGTCTTCCTCTTCTCCAGGCTGAACAAACTCTCTCAACTTGTGTTCACAGGAGAGGTGCCCCAGGCCTCTGATTGTCTTCATGGTCCTCCTCCGGAGTCTGTCCAAGAGGTCCAACATATGCCAGATTGCAAGGGAAAAAGAACACAAAAACTGAAAATGTTCATTTTTCTTCTCACACACAACTCCAAGCCAGGTATCATTTAGGCCCAGTGTAAATAGATTATACATACATACATTGTATTTCAAACCGAATACATCAGAAAATGTATAGAATTTTTTGTCCAATTAACACCTTTAAGGAAATTTTTGATTAATAGTTTTCAACGTTAAGTCAAGCAACTTTTGATACAACTATTTGAATTTCTGCTAAGGATTCTAATAGCAGAAGTTAAGCAGAAGCATTTCTATGAACTGCCATTGTAATGAGCATAAATGAAAATTATAATTTCTATTATTAGTTCTAGTTTCACCAAGAGGATGCACAAGATTTGATGGAATTCATACATCATGCTGACTTCTAAGTTTTAATAAAGTAATCCCAAGTTTGATGTAATTGTTTCTCATTAGTTTTAAGTTGGTTCATTTCCAGGTATGAAATAGGTTTCTGTCTCCTCTTCTAGCATTGATTATGCCATATGAACATCCAATACAACACTGCAGATACAAAGGGGTGTTTTAGTAGTACTGTAGCCCAAAAAATCATTAATGTCTGTGAGACAGCATGGATTGAACAACAATACTACAAAAAAAACACTCAACTTTGTCCTGCTTGCCTTCCCAAATGAACAGTAAATTCAACTACCTAGCTCCATGCCCTGGGACTAAGAGCTCCAAAAATGGGAGTCCAAGTAATACAATGGTAGTGTTATCTCACTGCACTCATAGTTGTGTTTCATTTTTCTAAAAGTTTGCTCTGAAGAACCAAGCCAGCTCCTACCCTTACAGTCATTCTAAACTCTTCAGTGCTAGACAGCCATGGATTACATATAGATAACGTCCCTACAGATAACCATGGCTGTCTGTAGGATATACCTCTCTCTCCTCTTTTTACTGGGAAGGTACACCTCATGTCCCAGATTGTGAATCAAAGTGATGAACCACATCTTCATGACAGAAGGCTGGAGTTCTGCAATGTAGTGGGAATACCCAAGTAGAGTAGCACAAACATAAGTAAAGTGAGTTGGAAACAGAAAAAAAAAATAAAATTTAAAAAAAAAAATCCCCTCCTTTTCTTTTTAAGTACCCAGGTGGCTAAGTAGTTCCTGTTACCTCTGCTGGGTCATTCTTCTGCAGTTTCCCAGCACAAATTCATAGACCTTATGCTTATGTAGTTTGACTTGCTGTGTCAGACTAGCTTAAATACTTTCTCAGAGGATACCAATCTCCCTTTATGGTTTCATTACATGGGAAATCTTTTCAGGTGGGCAGAGGGCAAATCTTTCTCAGCAGTGGAACTAAAGGCACGGACCTCTTCTCCCAGACCAACATCATCTCCCGTGCAAACTGCTAGATGTATTTCTCATCTATTCTGGATGGAAGAAGCCTTCAAGTCGCCCGCAGGGAGACCTCCCAAGGTGCAAATCTGTGGAGCAAACATTAATCAGAGTGAAGAGGAGCTTGCGGCTCTCTCAAGGGCATCGCACGTGTTGAGCCACTAGATGACACTGTCGAGACACGTTTGGTCCTTGATCCCGCTTCTCCGAAAAGAAATTGAAAGAATGGCAAGATCTATTTCTAAGTAGCGTTTTGGACAGCCTTATTCTTAAAACGTGAGGGGAATATACAGTCTAAGAAACTAAAATTTCTAGCGAATATGGTATACTTTCCTGAAGTAGAACTAGGGAAACATCTTCTCATACTACTGCAAGTAAATGAGTTCGTGTTGTATTTAGCTGTTTAAATAGTTGTGGTGGTATTTAGAGACAGAATGAAGTTCTGTCAGCTACTTTTAAGCCTACTCAAACATTACAGAACCAAAACTAGGGAGAGAAGTTGGCATGCAAAATTTCTATTTCATTTGGCCAAGAAAAAATGTTAGTTCTTCCCTAGTTTTGCCAGTCCTCTTATCTGGGAATAGATATGCTTTCCTCACTGAGCTGAGAAACTTCTATTCTTTCTCATACGAAAGACAGCTAATAACCAACAGCCAGGAGGAAAAGAAAGGCACTGATAAGCTGGACCATTCTTTCACCTTCTTTTTCCGATAACAAAGAAAATAAGAAGTTTCCCATTACCCTGAAGGTATAATGCTTACCAGGAGGACTCCAGCATCCAGCTATTTCATTGGGGCTAAAGCAAACTTGCAATACTATTGCTAGGTCGTGGAAACAGAAGTTATCCCTTAATCATGTGCAGTTCTCCTAGCCCAGGAGAACTGCACATGCTAAATATTGTTCATCTCCTGCCCAAGGTACTTGCAGGCAGCAGGACCATTTCCAGGCTTGGATAGGCTAACAGAACAGGGAGACTGACCTAAAGCATCACCTGAGAAAGAGTGACACTGCAGTAATTCTGATGCTGCTTTGATCAAACCCAGAAGTGTTTTAATTTGACATCATTTGGAAGTGAAATAAAAAGACTTGTGCTCAGAATCTATAAGTGGCAATTCAGTGAATGTTCAGTACTTTGAAAAATGAATTAAAACCTGTAGTATTTGAAATTCAAAACGATGTTAAAAATGCAAAAACATTCATTGATTCATTCTTCATTTTTAAAAGTAATTTTTACCATGCATACATCTTCCCTAGGTGTTTCTGCTTAAGTTTGGTCAGCAGCAAATTGCTTACAGAACATGTGGCTGCTACTTCTTGAAAAACAGCCTTATCAGCTTGCTGATTGCTGCTTTTAAATTTATTTTTTTTAAGATAATAAACTTTTCAGGGCAGATTACGTAAAGGATTGGATTAAATTTTTACTAAGCCAGTAAATATCTTCTCAGGTCAGTGAAGATATTGTAGCCCCACATCACTAGATCTACACTGAAGTGATGTGGATTTCAAAAGTACTCCTCTTTTTAATCCAAATCAGATCAGACCTTGTTTTCAGCAGAGCCTCACAAACCTGCTTGAGCCCAACAGAACAACTGCAGCACAGACATGGCAATAAATGTGTAGGACAGAGCACAGGATGGAGAGGCAGGAATCTTGTGGGCCAGGTATGCAAAAATAAAGAAAACATGGAATACACCACAGTTTGTTACACAGCTCACAGCACAATTCTAACATCTATCTTTCTTATCAGCAATAACACTGGAATACTGCCCAGACTGCAAATGGATGTTTTAGCAGAGGTAGTAATATTTCCAAGGTAAGTGGGAAAATACTTCAAAATCACTGCTGAGCCTGGAAGCTCCAGGTTGGCTCACCATACTAGTTCTGTTTCAGCCCTTCACATAATGAGAGTGTAACTGAAAGAGGGACTGACAAGAGTACGGACTCCTTGTCCTGTGAAATTGTACATGAAAAGATTTTGTTAAAAAAAAAAAAAATCACAGATTGAAATGGTTTTCAAAAGGAAGAAGGACTGGAAGCATCTCTCAGCTATAGCTGCTGGGTATCAGTTCACCCACCAATGACAGGATTAAGAAAACCCCAGGGGCCTGCCCTGGTGGCTGTCTGTGGTGATGGGATCCCTGGCTATGAGATCTTTTGAGCCCCAGGGGGGGCTCTGCCACTCCAGCCCCCAGCCCCACTGTGCCCTGACGTTTGCTTTATCTTGAGGAAACTGGTCATTTCTCTCTGAACATACCCATTTGTATTTCAGGTATTATTCCTTGCTCTCTCAGCTCTATTTTTATAGAAAATAATAGAAAGAAAGAAACAAAGATCATTTTTCATACCAAAGCTCATTAAGCAGACTTGGTTCAGCTCCCAAGCAAAAAGAAAAGGCGAAAAAGCAATGAAGGAACTTGGTTTTCCCTATAATTCAATAGCATTCTTAAAGAGCCAAACTGTGAAAAAAATTTTTTGTCTTTTAGTTGCCTTAGTAAAGAGTTTGCAGCAATGTCTCTGTCTTATGTCTTGGCTCAGCTATATGGCAGCACAACAAAATCTTTATGGTGTTCTTACCAATGCAGGCACATTTTATACTAAGTGGTATTATGCTATTCTTTTACCAAAGCACAGAAAAACAATGCTGGGGAAAGGACACTCAGAGGTGGTATTCTAAGGTAAGAGACCCATTAAGAAACTTTTAAGTGACTGGTGTTGCACAGCTGTGAAAGGGATGAGACACAAAATACAACTTCTGTAATAAACAGGCCAAAATAGGTGTGATTTAATGACATCATGTAGTCAATGTGATGATTCACTGCTTACTCTGTAAGGACATTTCTGTTACAAGCCCTCCTCAGGGCTTTCTTTCTGCTGCCTGCTTTTACATGACTTAAAGCTTTGTATTCAGCCTTTTTCAGCCTGAAAGATTCAGCCAGACTTTTCTCAACTCTGTCCAACAAAGAGTTCTGTATTACCAATACAGGCACTACCCTTGCATTTGCCATGTCTTGCACATAGCCAAACACCAAAGCCAGCATAGCTTTATGCAAAGGACAAGCTGAAGGGGAAGAAAATACAGAAAACTTCTTCTATAAAAGCAGCTTCTGAAAACTAAGAAGCTTAATTTGTCTGCTGCAGTCTTTTAAGGAGTGTCTCCCTTTAACAGCTAGTAAATCTCTGATCTGGGACTCAGCTGCTCATCGCATAAAAATGGCATATGTCGCTGAACCTTCAGATGCCTCAGCACCTACAGATATTTTTAACTCGTAAGCACTCACAAAAGGTTGTGTCCAGATGGCATAAGACTTAAACATAGTTTCTCTGTCTCCTTGGGACTTGATTATCTCCTGTCTTGCTCTTTAAATTGCTTTCACTGCTTGTATCTTCTAATTTATGTCTCTGTAAAGCATTGTCATTTTGGTAAGGTGAACTATACACACACCTGAAAGTGGCTGCATAGGATATAAAGTAGCAGAAGATTAGGTCTGTGGTTCCAATCTATCCTGCAGAAGGAAAAAACAATCTGGAGATTAAAGGACAATAGGAATTACCAGCTGCTAGGACAAAAGATAAACAAAACCATTATTCTCCCATCAGTCAAGAAAGCAGAGAAAAAATTCTGGTGTGACCTCCCTCATGCGCTTCATCTCAGATTGCTTTTCTCAGATCCTAAAATGTAGCCGTCTACATAATGAAAGGAAGTCCATTAGAATGTTTTAAGGAGTTTTTCCTGAAAGCATAGGAACAAATGTCATCCTGTTACCTTCAACAGAGTGCTCAGTCACTCTTGCAAACAGCAGTAATTCATTCTATTGCACACTTACCTGGCACAGCAAGTACAGCAGTGCCTGTAACAATGTAGCTGAAGTGCTAGGCATTTGCCTCATGCACCTGAAAAACTGGTAGGGAGGTAATTTCTTCTCTTAGTGCGAGAGAGAATGCTACCAGGGCGTCTCTCATGCTGTGAGAGGAGAAATGAAAATGTTAATGCCTCTCAATGAGGAAACCAGGCTATCAACAGCTGCCCGTTGTGCCCCTTGCACAAGGAGAGAGGAAAGCATTCCTTTGTCTCCTGGGGCACGACAGCCTCCCCATAAAACTACAGCTGCTGGAAAAAGTTCAGGTTTGTGACTCTGTAATGTATCTAATTGGTCTTTTTTTATGCTATCTGTAGTGCTGTATCTGCTACATGAAGCAGTAGACATTTATAGTGTTTGTGCATAGTTCAGACTTACATAAATGCAGCTTATAAAATAATCATATATACCAGTGCTAGTCAGACTTTCTACATGCTGCTAAGCAAATGAGGCTGCCTCAAAGCAGTAAGGTATGACCCCTTTCACAGGCCATTTTACCTCAGAATACTTTTTTGTCTCCCATTAGATCTATCCCCCCTGCCAAATGATATCAACTTTTTAATTCTCTAAAGCAAGATGAACATATAAATCCCAATTCTCCTTACAAAGGTTTTAGATAAAAATGAAAAAAGGGGGGAAAGAAGCCTGCACAAGTTTGTAACAGTCAGCTTGTTCAAAATGTAAGTTTTGAAGCTGTCCTGTGAGAAATTATGATACTAAAAAAAACCTGATTCAGCTGAGTTCATAAATCTGATTATTACTGTGAAACATTAACGCTAAATAGATCTGCTACACTGTCTAGAGGCTGCTCTTTATGGTGGGTTAAAGAGAGCATTAGACATCTCCAGGATGCTCTATACATTATCACAGAAGCTTTTTAACAGCTGTAGGGCTACTTTGTCCAGAAGGAGAGTATCAGAGAGCCATGGATGTTGTAGATACATATTGGATACCAAAGTATGAAAAAGAAACATCATCATTAATAAAATGGTGTGATCTAAGAGATAAAATCTGGTGAATAATTTTAACCAAGATCCCAGAAAAGTCCAGAAATTGAAGTGAAAAACTACTAAGGAAGATGAATGGGTTAAAAGAACTCAGCGCTAACTCTGCTTGAATGGAATCAGTGCCTTCCAGAGGAAAAACACAGGATGGTTCCTTTAAAAAAATGTTACCGGTAATCTTTTTTTATTCATTGCCTGTTTTCCTAAATTAAAATTATCTCAAGGTGTTGAGAAATAAGCATTGAGTTATCCCAAGGATCTATATTTTTGCTACTCTTACACTGAATAAAAGGCAAGTAGAAATATTTAAGTTGATACAAATGCCAGTACAGTGCTGATTTTCTTTCTGTCTCTGTATAGACAGTGCCCAGTTTGGAGCGCATCTCCCTTCCTGGGGCTCGGCTAGGAACAGGAATGTAACATATGGAGCTGTTTGTAGAATCAGCATTGAAATTTAGTCAAGCAGCTTTTGTAATTTTAAATTTGTTCTGATCCAGCAGAGTTATTCCCTTTCTATGATTAAGTTTATCGTCACTGTAATAGGAACTGTGTCTGAGGTTGGAGAAATGTTACTTTAGCAAAAATGAACATGATAAAAACTGCCTCATCAAAAATGGAAAATGCTTAAAGATGTTAACTTAAAAAAAAAAAAGTAAACACGTCATCTGAGCTGTTGAAAAATAATGTTTTTACCTATTTTCACATTGTGATTTTACAAAGACTATCTCCTAAGCAAAGTAATACATTCTATAATGCACTTAGCATTGCACCCAAAATAATTTCTGCCCATTGCAACAAAGGCAGACTTTTACTTCAGCTCCACGTAATGCATCTCTGAGATTCTTAGGCTGCCAGGTGTTTTATATAACATTCTTATGGAAAAAGGAAAAAGAAAAAATATATTCTGTTCCTATAAAAATAGCAGGTCTCATCATATTAACACAGTCAAAGCAATCTCATATGCAAAAGAAATGAAAATAGCTACAGCAAGTCGATAAGAAGCAACCAATATAGGAAACAAAAGAAGCTAACATAAGTGATGAATTTTGAATAAAATCAAAAGTTCTGATTAACTTAAAATTTAGAGTGTGAATGCCTCATTGATTGCCAATGCTATCTAACAGCGTGTGCAACCCTCCAACATAACTTACCGACATAAAAAAATATTTCCATATTACACATCATGACCAGTTTCAGGTGGGCAAACGTCACTGCCAGAAAGGAAATGCTTAGTAAAAAAAAAAAGGAATCTGTTTAATGGCTGAGGTTATAGTCTAAGAAATTCTCCTACAAATCTCCTCTCTTCCCCACAGGATGAGGGGCCATGCTCAATCACAGAGAGGCAGCATCGATCCATAAGAAAGTGGTTTTGTACTAATCCAAAAACATAAATGAGGCTGAGTGTATAAATATAAGAGAGCTTAGATTTCCAAAACCAGCAATGTTTTATTATTGCTGGTTCTGGAAATCAAGACAGCCACTGAGATACAGAAAGTCAGTTGTAGGCTTAAGAATCTAAAAATACTCCTATCAAAATTCACTTGACATCTCAGCTTCAAAAAGTCCCAGCCTTTAGTGAATATAATTTAAATGAAAAAAAAAAAAAAATTGTTCAAATCTAGTCCAAGCTTTGACGTAAGGTTATTTTTTTTAATTAATTGAATGAAAAACTAGTTCTCTTCCACATCCAACTAAAGACCTCTGTTACATACAATTAGCACATGCCTTAACAAATTTAGCTCTCTTTTATTTTGAAGCTCAACATTTGACCTTTTTACACACTCAGAATTGCTTTCTACAAATTAACTTTATTTTTAGATTAAATAATTACAGCACTTCTCTATTTCTTCCAAGAAGAATCTACCGTCAAAAACTAATTATGGGATGCATTCTCCCCATTCATGTTCATTCAATGTTCAATTCAATTAATAGGCGTTCAATGCCTATTAAAGACATTGTCTGAACAATTAATAAGCCTTCTTTAAGTTTACATTTGGCAAGGTAAGACTTGAGATTTAATGAGCATAAACATCATGTTTTCCTTATAGACTGAGTAGAAAAATTTAGCCAATAGGAAAAATTGCTAATTGTATTTTTTCCCTATTCCCAAGGGAGATTTTTTGATATTATATCTAGAACCTTCATTTTTTCAGTAGTGCTGTTCTACTTTTCAAGAGTCTGCGAACAGTATATATTTACTTTGTAGAGACACCAACTGTGAATATTGAGGACAAGAATATCTCTGTAACACGGAAACAGTTAGAAGCCCTACAAAGTGCCCTGACTCGAGAATTTAGTTACAATGAATGAAATGCCTGGAACCATAAGGTTAGCATTTGCTGAAGTGTTGGGTTTTTTCTGAATGAAACAATTCATCATCACACAGAATCTGAATTCACATGCTGATGGATTATTCATTAGTCTATTATCAATTAACTTGAAGAAAACAAAGGAGTTAAACTGAGGAAGAAATGAGTTAAAATTCTTTTGAGAAACCTGAAAAATATTTGAGATAAAATGATTATTCTAGTTTTCACACTCGACATATCTGAATTGGGAAACAATTTAATTCTGAGCCTGCAACATAAGTAATTTTGTAATCACATGAAAACATTTATATGGAGCTTCTACTCCCATTAAAACATATGCAGAGTGTCACATTACCTGTGGCTTTCCAAACTTTACAACATCATCTGTCTCATGCATATCTTGGTTAAAATGCTGGTCCTAGTCTTTTGTGACAGCTTTTCAAATATGTTTTGCATCTCTACTTACACAGGCTCATTTTTGACGCGGGCCAACACTTTTTAAAAATAACCACACACCATCCAGGGCAAATATATAAATAAGCAATGTTCCATCATTATATAGTTAGTTTTCCATTGGGTGGCTCCACTAGATTCAAGGTATCCTAAAATACTATTTCCTGAAGGAAGAGTAAGAATACAAGATTCTGAAACAGCCAGCAGTAAATGATCTGATCTAGCCAGCAGTAGATGTCCTAGCAGCATTAAATGAAATCTTGTCTGAGGCCAGACTTTTTTCTCTTGTATTTTTCCAGCAATTGACTTTGCCTTTGTTCTCATGCAGCTCTGAACTGTGACTTGGCAACATGAGATTGGCAAAGTGAAGGCATTTTTCAAACTGATACTAAATGATGGACAAAATGCCAGCTGACCAGAGATTTAGCTGTCATGGCATGTAGAAAATCTACTGCTACTATATGTAAGCAATAAGTTATGATCCTCTTAATACATTTTTGAGTTTCAGTCAAAAACACAGTAAAGAACAAATGAATTTATCCTGCCTGTTTTTGGTTCCCCTACTGCCTTGCCTGGCTCTGTTTCCTGGATTGCAGCAGTTCTGTAGAGGTACACGAGTTAGCAGTTTGTCTAAGTATGTCAGAAAAAAGATGTCTGAAAGGAATAAATAAAATATTGAAAGTACAAAAAAGGAAGACAACTACTTTTCTGTCACAGAAATATGGTAAATTTAAAAAAAAGAAAAAAAGAAGTTTTACTTGCAGCCTCAAAAATGCCAAGGTATTATGCAGCTCCCATTCATTTATTTATATATGAATGTAACAAGTCATGCCCCAGTATTTTTGCAAATACTAAAAACTTTCTTTTTTACATTAAAATTACTATTAAATACTGAAAGTTATTTCCATTCAAGAATGGACTCATATCTTAGTATCATTTAGTCCAGCTTAAATGCACCCATGACCTCCATGCCCAGTGTGATCAACTGTCAGTTATGGTAAACAACTACCATCAGCAACATCTATATGAGAAACAATAAAGCATATACAGCACTGAAAACTTTAGTGCATTTTTTTTTTCCAGTGTGACCTAAAGATGATTTAACTATCTTAACAACTGCTTCCCCGACATTTTCCCCAGAAGTACATTAATTTTTCAAGTGTCATGTTTATATACTTGGTATTAGCATCCCAAACTTCAGAATATTTTAACCTAGTCATAAAAGAAACAACTCTTGCCAGCCTGGATCTAATTTCATGTCATAAATCTCTCCAAGCAGTAAATTCTCAGCAAGAACACCTTTGATATGTTATCTTGCATTGCCTCCATTGCAGGCTGTGATGCTGCTATCTTTTCCCCACTCTTCTGTGTTTCCAACAATAATTTCACCCACTTAGGGGAACTGCTATATCTGTGTGTCCATAATGCCTTAAGGTTTTACACAACTGGAAGCTGTTTTTTCCAATTACTTTTTTTTATTTTGCTCTTCCTTTTGCCCTTTTGTGGGTATGAATGGTAGAAAAAAAAGAATATGGGGACTGAGTGTCTTAGTCTGTGCTGTAGGCTGTGACTGTTCTGTCCCAAATGTGAGTCAGAGAAGTCTCAGTTTCTGCTGCCCTCAATATCCATGAAATAAATTGCAGGTATATATGGTTCACTCTCAAAGTAGTATTCCCTTCAAAATGTTTCATGTCCATGCCTCATTTTCTGTAGAGTCCATCTGCACCCAGAGGAGGGAAAGACATTTTCTGCCCTCTAGGGCATTTTTGCTCTGAATATGGCACAGGGAGGCCCTAATGAAACAAAGAAACCATCCAAAATTTTTTTCTGAGGGACTTGGCAGGATGTATATTGTGGAAGTGCATTGCCAACAGTTTATTCAATAACATCAAGCATATGCAATGGAAGTGTATTACAAATATATGGGAATCTAAAATTAATGTGTTTAGCATTATTACCTTGAATTTTAAAGGCAGCATTTTTTTTAATTTCTTAATAAATATTTTAATAAACATATTCAGATGGGCAGAGAAAGTCGTAACTACAATTGGTTAAAAATAGAATTTCTCCCAGAAAAATGTTCAAATACTTTGTCTTGTCACTTGTTAATAGTATTGTATGGAAAGATAGATTAAAAATAGATCTAAAAACCCAGATCTTTTCTGTTTCTCCTTATTTTCAATACCTACAAATTTAGACATTTTAGAATTTTGTCCCCTTTATTCTTGTATCTCTTTATGTTTGGCTACACAATGTGAACAGGCTAATTAAGACCACTGCTTCACTTCCATTTTTTCCATTCTTTTGACATCCTATGATTGAAATCTTCCAGAGCTAGAAAATGAAAAGGGATGGTGTAAACTTTTAACTATTTACTTAAAACCTTCAAAATACTAAGGATGCATGATTTTGTTGTCGAAGTTCAGGTTGAAAGAGAAGCATATTTCAATGCAGAATCTTTTCACCGTAAAAACTTTCAAGTGAAAAGAACTGGCTAACAGTACTCATGTTCATAGTACTGAAGATTTTTAGCTCTAATTCAAAAATCCTTCAGCCACAAATCAGGGGAGTTTGGGAAGAAATATTGAAGAGTTCATGTTTGAACAGAATTTAATGTCTTTCTTCAGCAATATGAGTTGGCCACAGTAAGTAACACCATATTGTTATATGTTGGACTAGGCAGACTTTTGCTCCAATGCCATAGCAAGGGTTTGACTCTCTTTCTGGAACTGAAGTTCTTCCAGTTTACCTTCAGAAATAATAAACCTAACGGGGTAGACCTCAAACCTTATACAACATTGAGCTGATAATTATAACAGACTTTGTAATGTAAAATAGATTATATTACCCATAAAAGATACTAATATAGTTCATCCCAGTGACATTAACTTTCCATGGCCAGCTGGTGATGACATGCATCATGCTTCACTATTGCATTAAATCATTAAAGCTAGCATATTTTTAAACATGTGAATTTGGCCGAAGAGAGCTGAGCTCTTTTGATCTGGACTTTAGTTTTATTGGGAAAAGGGGGCCAGAACAGACTACAATAATATATTCTACATATAATTGCAGATGATCTTGTGATTCTTGGCTATGACATCACAAAAAGAGAGAAAGAAAAAAATAAGAATGCATTCCTTAAAAACACTCACTTACCACATTAGTTCCCTTTTTCCTTTTCATCTGTCACCATAGTGGACTGACAGATAGATACAGAACTTCCAAGATATACAAAGATTATACTCTAGTGAGAGGTTCTTGGACTGAAGTAATAACGAGAAATTGCACAAAATCTGTCAGTGTTCACAGTCATGAACTAAGGGAATGAGATTCCTAAAGTTACAAGAACCAGTCAGGAAAAAATAAGAAAATAAGAGTTGCCCTTTGTACAGACAGATTCACATACACCCACCTGCCATTGTGATATTTGAGACTCTTTTCAGGCATGACAGAAATATAAACGTATTAGAGTCATCTCTTCACCAGTTCATTTAGCTGATTGTAGCACAGGGAACTTACTATGAATTCTGAAGTACTTTTAACAAGGTACAGTAAACTACCACTAATACAGTGTACTAAGGACAGAATTCTATAGTGTAGGCAAGTTTATTTTTTATACTAAGCATGCGTTTTTGTTTCCTGAATGTCATCCAATCACCCCTACCCACCTTGAAGTAATACAACTAGCTCCCTCTTCACTCAGTTTTAGCCTGTTTTGATACAGAGGTACCTTCTGTAGCCTTTTAGCTTGGGCAAGTCTTTGCCTAAACTTTTTAAATTTATTTTTGTCTTTCCATATAAGTCAGCATGTATCTGGCCTCCAAATCAATTTTATTGTGTCTTTCTTTCTCTTTCTTTCTTTTCCTTCCTTCCTTTCCTTCCTCTTCCTTTCTTTCTCTCTTTCTCTCTTTCTCTCTCTCTCTTTCTCTCTCTCTCTTTCTCTCTCTCTCTTTCTCTCTCTCTCTTTCTCTCTCTCTCTTTCTCTCTCTCTCTTTCTCTCTCTCTCTTTCTCTCTCTCTCTTTCTCTCTCTCTCTTTCTCTCTCTCTCTTTCTCTCTCTCTCTTTCTCTCTCTCTCTTTCTCTCTCTCTCTTTCTCTCTCTCTCTTTCTCTCTCTCTCTTTCTCTCTCTCTCTTTCTCTCTCTCTCTTTCTCTCTCTCTCTTTCTCTCTCTCTCTTTCTCTCTCTCTCTTTCTCTCTCTCTCTTTCTCTCTCTCTCTTTCTCTCTCTCTCTTTCTCTCTCTCTCTTTCTCTCTCTCTCTTTCTCTCTCTCTCTTTCTCTCTCTCTCTTTCTCTCTCTCTCTTTCTCTCTCTCTCTTTCTCTCTCTCTCTTTCTCTCTCTCTCTTTCTCTCTCTCTCTTTCTCTCTCTCTCTTTCTCTCTCTCTCTTTCTCTCTCTCTCTTTCTCTCTCTCTCTTTCTCTCTCTCTCACTTTTCCTCTTTCCCTCTTTCTCTTCTTCTCACTTTCTTGTCTCTTTCTTGTCATTTTTTCCAGACATAGGATGCCTGAATGGAATGCAGTATTTCAGGTGTAGCCATGAATGCTAAAGGGGAAGGAAGGTATCCTCTTCCTCCTTTGATGACAGAATATGCCACCTCCACAAAAAAATTACTGTATTCCTTGTTCCTCCCACCCTCTTCCAATTTCTGAGAATGCATTCCTTTCAAAACACTTCAGATGTAGTAACCCAGAAAGATGCCAAGCCTTGAGCTAAAGCTGCAGAGGGATGGGAAGGCAAAGCAAAATAAGAAGAGTTCAGTAGAAGAGGACAATATAAACCTACAAGTGTCACAGTGGTCACATGCAGGTAACAAATGATCAACAATCATGAAGGAAAAGAAGCAGGGGACTGATTCACCAAGCTTTTTAATATTGTATTCAATCATACTTGTGGAGGAGAATCCTACCCAGGCGGAGAGGTTGCATTTTAAGTCTGCTTTGTCAGATGGTAAACAACGACACAATGTGTAAGACAGGGGAGAATCAAACCCCATATGTTCTCAAATCTGCTGAGCCTTTTATATGCCTTTTTTGTTGGTTTGTTTTTTGTTTGGTTTTTTTTTTTTTTTTAATGGGGAATTTGTAAAATTAAACTCTTCCCTACAAAGACTTCCAGTTTCAACTGATGAAAATATTTTCATGAAAAAGGATTTCCATGGAAATATTCCCAACCTGCAGTCCCTCTGTGGCTACAGCTCCCACAACCCTGAGTGCTGGAGTCAGCCACCCTTACTTGCCAGGGAAGCAAGGGCAAACAGGGAAACACCCTTGGCACCACAGGTGGCTGCAAAACCTTGGCATAGCACTGCGTGCAGAGTGAGGAACAAGTGGGACTGTCGAGAGAAGTGTGAGGAACACATTGGCCCAAATTCCCTGCAGATCTGGGTTTCTGATTTTTGTAGACAAAGAAAAAAGCAGTATATTTCAGCTCTCCCTTTCTTTCCCCACTACAGCTCTGCCCCAACCTATGCCATCCTTTAAGAGTACCCTAGAAAGCATGAGCAGATGTGAACCGGGACCCAGCGCCTCAATACAACATAGTGCCTTCCTTACACACTGTAACGAAGACAACATTGCCAGTTGGCAAAAAAACCTCAGGATTTTGAGTTCAGCATCAGCTGGGAGTGACTGTGTGTAGCAAGGCAGGTCACCATGGCCCAGAGCAATGCTAATCCAACAAATAATCCACTCAGCCAATTTCCCAAGTTTGCCCTCAGACATCCCAAGAGAACACAAATACATAAGCTTTCCAGCTGAAGCCTACTCATATTATCCACTCTGCACTGTGAATCAGAGTAATAAGGAGTAATCAGAAAGCAGGTCATTTTGGTCCTTCCAGAAAGACTAAAATGAGAAGGCTTATTTTGTAGAAAGAAGACTTTTACTGGCTGTAGTCATTTACTCTAAGTAGAATTTACTTGGAAAATAGCCTAGGTCTTAGAACTAAACTTGCATACTTAAAATTAGAATATTGAAAAAGAAATTACCATTTTAAAATCGATATAAGAGTTCATCAAAGATAGCTTAAAAGTAAGACATGCATTGTTCCTGAGCAAAGAAAGAATAAAAGAATGATTGAAAATTTAGCCTGACCTGTTTAAGCATGTTAAATTCTCAGTTATATTGTGGTGAACTTGTAAGCAGTTATTCAGCTTGGCTCATGTTGCAGATACCCTACATGTCGGAACATGTCGAGCTGGAGAACAGGCAGAGGGATAAGCACACAATGGCAGCATCTGGAATATAGCAAGTCCTCTTCCCAAATCTTTTTTCTCTAGTACATTCCTGACTCCAGCTCTGGTAGCTGGTTTTGCTGGAGGAAGTCACCATTGCTTCCTTCTCATAGACTAACAGGTTGTAACAATAAAACACTACTGGGAAACCTGGGGGCCAGCTAAAGAGTCTGTCTTCAGTTTCAGCAGTTTCCAGCATTGCTTACATTCAGATGGGGACACTTTGTCTCCTATGGTCCCTTCTACTCCCAGCTAAGCATGCAGGAGTCTCCAGAAGTTAAAACAGTCCACTGTGACAGACACCCAATTAGCATACTTAAAGACCCCCAAAAAGGTTACTTTTGGCTAAAACCCTTTTTTCTGTTAGTTCTGGCAAACTTCAATATGTTTTCACAGTATTAAAAATCAACATTCTCTGTATTAAATTAAATTTCATTTTTTCAATATAAAAATGGAAAGCATACAAGAAAATGCAAATATTGATTCCTTGAAGATTGTCTTCTGTATAGCTTCAATCAAAAACTATCACATGAATTTAAGTGCACCTAAAAAGAAAACTGGAGCCTGAATGTTTATGGGTATGAATATGTGAATGCTGAATAAAATTCAAACAAGAATTTGAGGCTACATTTGGTTGCCTAAGTAGTTTTATGACATAATCTTAAGGATCCTGATGGTGTTTGTTCAAAGGAAGCCAAGCCTCAAGGGAAACAGGTGTCCCTTGGAGGACCTGCTGGATCTGTCTATGTGAGGAAGCAGACAGAACTTGCAGCTTGTTCTTCCACTTTTGTGGGAAGATATTTTTGGTAGAAGAAAAGAATTCTGGTCTCTGTGCAATTGCTCACTTGGCTTATTATCTTTAGCACATTATAAATACCCTTCCAAGATCACTTCCTATGAAGTGAGGAGTATCTTTGTGCAATGTTGAGGCAATGTAGAAACATTTCACAGAAGAAACAAAAGTCTCCCTGTTGATAAAAAAAATAAATTAAAAAAAAAAATTATGACCACTATTGCATGGAGTGCTACCTCAAGTTATTCCAACTCCTTGGACATCAGCTGCAGTCAGGCCTCTCAAAAAGGGTATCCAGCATTGTTTAGTATCTGTCCAACACAGGGCATTGAGAAGATTATTTAGGATGGGATCTAGCTCAATGAACTTAATTAACAGCTTTAAATTTCAGTATCTAAAATAATCTTTCAGATTTTCCTAAGGACAGTGAAATGACATGAGTATCTACAAATAATACTTTATTCCTTATTAAGCTGAGAGCCTTAAAAGGTAAATAGCAATGCCAAAATGATTGTTGGGTTGTCCCCATGACTCTCTGCAGCCCCTTAGTCCTGTTTTCCACTTTGTGGAAGCTCAATTACTGGAGTACTGATTTTCAAAAGCAAGCAGATCTCATCACTGTCACATGAAGCAAGCTTTAACCTTCTGGACAAGGATGGTGAGAGGTTTCCTTCATGATTACAGATGACCAGCACATCCTCCAGCCTCAGCCTGGAGCAACAGAGAGACTGAAGCATTGTCTCAACTCCCACACCCTTAACATGAGCTTCTCAGTCAACCCCTGGAAATATCAGCCACAGGAACAGTTTTCTAATAGCAAATTAACTTCCAACGTGAGTCCTTTAGCCAAGACAATATATTTTTAAATCCTATACTTTAACTCAGGCAGAAGTTTTGCATAACCTTTATGCAAAAAACTGAGATGACATTCTATGGGCTGTGCAATGCAAATTCACAAATCAATCAATTGTAATAGCCAAAACTGACCTGAAAACACATCGGGGTTGGGGGTCTTTAATTTTCCTGGTATACATTACAAAGACATCCAGGAAATCCAGTCAGTATAGATGAATTCACCAGAGAGTACCATTTTTTTTCAGAGTATGCCTCTAAGAAAAGTTGTTTTATTTAAACAAGAAGAAAAGAAATCAGATTACAAGCGGGGTTTTTTTTCCTCTTGCAAGCTTAAGCAGGTTTAGCAGGTACCATTTACTACTGTAATAATAGGAAAGAATAGGAAAATACTTGTTGTCTATTATTTGCATTGCAGCAGCAAATTCAAGCACCTGTCAGCGAGCACTCCACAGAGATGGAAAGAAACTATGTCCCCTGCCCAAAGAGCTAACTTGCTGTGAAGGACAAGAGGCACAATCCCATCTAGACAGTCATGAGGAGCCCAAACTGCTAGGAAAACTATGGTCAGCACAATGAGCAGAGCAGTGTAATTGCTCTTAATTGTATTATTTAATTCAAAATGACATTATATCTAAACAATAAAAGGTGGTTATGGTTATGCTGATGTAGTATTTTTTCTGTGGTTTATTTTTGATAATATATTCAGTATCTATTTTTTAAAGACATCTTTTTCGAAACTACTTATTGGTCACTGAATTTTACTGTTGTCTAGTTGGACAGTTCAGGGGTGGGGGTGTTTCTTTGACTTTTTAAAAGAATTTTCACAGATTAGAAGAACAAGCCTTTTTCTTACAAAATGCAGGATATCTTTACCTATCTATTTTTCTGAGCACTATATTAAGAGGCATGTCAACAACCTCTCAACCAACTAAAATCTCCTGCACTGTACTGCCACTGTTTTTCTAAAGCAACATCAAAGCAGTAGCTTCTCAAAATTCTGGAACTGACTGTGAATCCAAGATCTCATTTGTATCACTTATTTCAGCCACTCCACATTTTATTTTCTCCATAATTTTCATGTAAATAGTGTGCTTCTTTATCAGCTGGACAGCCCTTGCGTGTCCCCCCAACCCCAAACTTTGTTGCAATATAACACCACCGTCAGGCTAGAGAGAGGAGAACACTCCTACAGAAACTGGTGGTTTAGTTCATTATTCCCCATATTCTGGGGAATTCCAGTTCATTATTCCCCAGATTCTGATTTTATCAATACTTCATACTAGATTCATCTGTTCATTTCCCCTATGGCTTTTGGCAGCTCTGAGGTTCCTACCGACTCCACCAAAAAAAGGAACATAGTTTATCAGGAAAGCAGAAGGAGTGTAACTCTGACATACGGGGAGAAGGAAAGCTTGTGTAGGCAGTCAACAGAAGGATAAGGAAAGCCCAAAGGAGTCATCGCCTCAAAACGTTCTGTTTCACATTGCTGAAACTGGTTATTTGTATACAGTGGTGGATCTTTTGTGTTAATTAGGTGTTACTTAATGAGCTCAAACACTTTCTAGGGACCAGTGGTCAAACACAGCCCACATGGCAGCTCACCATTCACCAGTTCCCGAAATACCCCCTGTGGGGAAACGTAAGGGACTTACTCGGTTGCAAACCAGACTTCGTTACACCCTGGTTGTAACAAAGCCCTGCCAGGACGGTTCTGGACAGCCGCAGCGACTGAAGCTGGTAAATATTTTACACGCAGACAGGTACTTACAGGCTTTTCCTCACCACAATAAAGTTCAAATCTCAGTCTTGAGCTGTCGAATTGCAGGTCCTTTTCTTTTCTTAAAAATCACTATTATTATTTATTTTAAGGCTTCTAAAGCTCCCGGTGGGTTTAAGTGTAGTTTTGGTATTATTTTGGTTTGAGTGTTTGGGTTGGTTTGTGTTTTTTTTGCTTTAGCTTTGGAGCTCACTCGGTGTATTTTGCGGCTGCTGTTGTTCCCTCCTCTCCCGAAACGCGATCCCTGGGTAGGCGGGCAGGGGCAGTGGCCGCCAGCAGCCGGCACGGCACCCCCGCGCTCGAAACCCGCCGGGATTCCCCATCCTGCCGCCGGCCTGAGCGCGCCCATCGTGGCAGCCGCGGGGCACGACTGCCAGCAGCAGCGGCGGGGCAGGCACAAGTACGGCGCTACGATTCGGGGAGCGGAGCGCGGGGCTCTCCCTGCGACAGGCGGGCGGGACCCGCTCCGCGCCGAGCCAGCCGAGCTGAAGCCCCGCATGGCGCGGCTCCANNNAGCCCCGCATGGCGCGGCTCCACATGGCCCGGCCCCGCCGGGCGGCAAGGTGAGCGTCCGGCAGCACCACATGGGCCGGGGTAAGAGGGGGACGGGACTCCGAGCGGAGCCTCCCGCGGGCTCCCGGGCGAGGCAGCCCGGCAGCGGCGGCTGAGCTGGAGCGGGGGCGGCGAGCGGGAGCCGGGCGGGGCGCGGGCGGTGGCTCCCCCTGGCCGGGCGGCGCTTGGTTTCTCCTGCCAGCGGAGGCAGGGCCAGGCGCGGCGAGGGTGGGCGCGGAGT
>VYXD01006979.1:0-29134 GCA_013397195.1 Hylia prasina | reverse complement strand
CGGAGGCGCCCGGAGGGAAAAGTTGCGTGCGGGGCCGGGCCGGGCGCGATGCCGGGGCGCGGCGCGCTCTGCCTGGGGCTGCTCCTGCCCGTCCTGCTGAGCTGCGGCTCGGCGCAGCCCGGCGCCTGCCCGGCCCTCTGCGAGTGCTCGGAGCCGGCCAAGACGGTGAAGTGCGTGAACAGGAACCTGACGGCGGTGCCCCCCGACCTGCCTCCCTACGTGCGCAGCCTCTTCATCACCGGCAATCCCCTGACCGACCTGCCGGCCGGCGCCTTCCTCGCCCAGCGCCTGCCCGACCTCGCTTCCCTCAACCTCAGTGGCAACCACCTGCAGACAGTGGAGGCCGGCTCCCTCGCCCTGCCCGCCCTGCGGCAGCTGGACCTCAGCGGCAACGCGCTGGTCTCCTTCAGCCCGCAGGCCTTCGGGGAGGGCGGCAGCCCGCTGGAGGAGCTGGCCCTCCGCGGGGCTCTGCGCGACCACGGCGTCCTGCTCAGCCTGGCCGCCCTACTGCAGTCCGGGGCCCTGCGCAACCTCAGCCGCTTGGAGCTGGCCGACAACGGGCTGCTGCTGCTGCCCGCCGGCATGTTCACTGCCCTGCCCGCCCTGCGGCAGCTGGACCTCAGCAACAACTCCCTGGTGGGCCTGCGAAATGTGTCTTTCCAGGGACTGGGCCAGCTGCAGAGCCTCAACCTCAGCGACAACTCCCTGGGCGTGCTGTGGAACAGCACCCTGGCCCAGTTCCGCAGCCTGCCCGCGCTCCGGCACATCGTCCTGCGCCACAACACCTGGGTCTGTGACTGTGCCATCGAGGACATGGTGGCCTGGCTCAAGGAGAGCGACCAGGTTGAGGGCAAAGAAGCCCTGACCTGTGCCTCCCCTGATAAGATGTTGGGCAAAGCCCTGCTGAAGATTAATAGCTCAGACCTGAACTGCTCCGTGCCCACAGACCTGCCTTCCCAGCTACAGACTTCATACGTCTTCCTGGGGATAGTCTTGGCTCTCATCGGGGCCATATTCCTCCTAGTTTTGTACTTGAACCGAAAAGGAATCAAAAAGTGGATGCACAACATCAGAGATGCCTGTAGGGATCACATGGAGGGCTACCACTACAGATACGAGATCAATGCAGACCCCAGGTTAACAAACCTCAGCTCCAACTCAGATGTCTGACGAAATGCCCCGGATGCAGGGCAGTGCAAAGTACCTATGCATGAAAAGTAGACTTATGCTTTATCCTTGTGCTTGCTTCCATCTCCCCTGAAAAGTCTCAGACATGCTTGTAACTTGAGGGGGATATGCCTCCCTGTGATGTCAAGTTATTTTTGATTTGAGACACTGGACTGCTGAGCATGGCGTTCAGCTGTGTGTAGGAAACAAGATGCTACTTACTTTCCTCCTTACCTGTCTGCACTTGTGGGAAGTTGTTTTTCAAGATGTCAAAAGAAAAAAAAAGAATTCTCGCTGATGATCCAAAGCCACCAGGGTTTATAAAACATTTACTGATGCAGACGCCATTCAACAAAAGCTGCCTCAACTTTTTGGGAAAAAAACGTTATGTTCCTCCGTGCCAGTTTTGATCTTGTATATCTGAATTGAGATGCGATGATTACATTTCATAGACTATCTTGAGATTTTAAAAACCAAACAAACTCCTTTTAACAGCTCTTCAGAAGGAAATCAAATAACAAGCATGCACAAATACTGTATAGTTTTACATATTAGGAAATTTATGATCTCAGTAAGTCTCTTACTATTTTGTAGTTATTTTTGATTGCAGTTTACGTGACTTGACAGAATTTTTTATACAAACTGCATCTAAACTCAGTCTGAACTGTTAAATTCAATAAATAGTCTTATAAGAACTGTTGTGTTTGCTGTTCAATGAGAAAAGTGTGGACATCTGAGAATGTGAATAGCGCTATAATCTCCAAAGTAATAGCCCTGCAGTAGTAATATGAATAAAAGTTTATACAAATGTGTAGCTTGGAGCCATAAATGTTTGACAGTTTTGTGATATATTCTGGGAGAATTACACTGAGCTTAATTACACTGACAATTGAACGAGAGCAGTTTCACTTGGCACAAACCCCTCAGACTACTCTCTGAAAGCACCTGCATAATGTCAAGACAGATGCTAGGGTCTACTTTCCTGGGAAGGTACAAGCTAATAGAATTTTCATAAGGTCTTCTCTACTGAATTTAAAAAAAAATAAATAAATAAATTGTGGACTTGGTAAGCTAAAGAAAATTTTACCTGAACAGAATGGCTTATTATAAAAACCATACTTATGTGTCCTGAACTAAATTAAATGCAGCTCAATTGTGCGGTCAGCAAGCTCTCGGCTTGTGCATCACCACAGCATTTATTAGATTGCTGTTTCCTTTTTAAGGTCTTGGTACTTGTGAATTTCTGTAGAGATTTATGTCCAGTAACTTGATGGAACTTTACATTTATCTTAATGCATTTAACAGGTGCACTTCAGTATGGTATGTTGCTTACTACTTGCTTGGGAATGCATTTTCTTGTAAATAGATAAAGCATGCAAAAAACCCCTTCAGAATGCCTAATTTAAGATGCAACTCTGACCACATATAGAAAGGTTACCAAGAACCTTGCAGTGGCTGCCAATAATTAGTGCACTTTTTCTAATCTATTTATGGTTTCTTAACGAAAAAAAGTACACCAGCTGTAAAAGTGTGATGTGACTTGATATATCAGTTTATCTGTGGAGCTTTTTCCATGGTCACTGTTACTTGAAGTTCTTGAGCATCTCTCAAATTTTATGAATTGCTGGCTAATTCCTTTTGCTTTCAAAAGTGACGGTTTTGTCATAGATATATACATTTGATAAGAGTTCATAAATATAGTCTTTAAAGTATCAGAAAAAATATCTGTTTTGGGCATCAGTATTCAAAAGCATTTTTCGTCTTGCGACTTCAGACAAAGCAAGTAGCACAACTTGCTTCTGACTAATTTTCTACTGCTTTAAATTGGATTTGTTTAATAGCAGTATTTTTTTAATGTACTTATGTGCATTTACCCTTAAAAGTAAAAAAAGAATGGATATTAAGTACAACTCTTGTTTTGTAAATCAGTATATTTTGCAATTAATGTGAATTAAGTGATAGCATATTTCTCCTGCTGTAATTTAAATGTATGAGCAATATCTGGTTAACGGTATATGAATTAAGTTTGTGGATTCCTATAAAGCAGGCTGCCCGTCTGAATATTAGCTGCCCATATTTTAAGGATAGTGTGAAAACCCCGGTGTGAAGAACTCTTATTGTTGCCACTATGCAAACTCTTCATATTTGGTATACATCAGATATTTTATGTAAGAAGCTAGAATTTACAGTAGCTACACAGTGTGCTTTGTTGTATCAGTTATTCTGGAGATTATCAACTTACACTTACCTGTACAGTGCCAAGAGGAGTAGAGCATCATCCTTGCTTAGGATGCTCCTGTAATATAATAGATAAAATATGTGCAAACCAAGCCATTTCTTGGGCACTTTCCTGGGTTTTGTTAACAGATACTTTAAAGTAACTACAGTAAAAGCAATTATCCGTGATGTGTTAATGTAACGGCCGTGCATTTGTGGAGCTGTGTAAGGACAGGCAACGACTTTAACTGCATTCTCTCACCAGTGGAGTCAGTATTTGTATAGTGGGCAAGTGTAACTGTTGTTACTGTTACTACATATATTATTCTAAAGATTATTATTACTATTATTTTTGTATCTCAGTCAATGTAATAGAAACTTATTAGAGATCTGGTGACAGCTACTTTAAAATAATTTTTGTCATTTGCTTACATGTGTATTTATTAGGATGTAACATTTGGCATGTGTCAGTGTTGTGTTGGATGATGTTCCCCTACAGTGTTTGACCAACAGTGAATGCTTTGGTGTTTTGTACAATGCATTATTTGATCTTAAATTCCCTTCTATAAACAGTGCTTGAAATTTGTTTTGCTTTTTTTTTACAAAATAATTAACAGTGGTACTCAGAAGACACAGAAAAGTAGATCCTACACTACTTCAGAGCGTGGTTAAAAACTAAACACTTAAAAAGTAATTAGTTTCAATGTTCTTCTGAAGCACGTTTTATAATCCTACTCTGCTTCGACACCTGAGATTCATTCCAATTGAGTACTATTTCCAGCAGCTTATTCATTCATTCATTCTTCAATAAAACACATGCAGTTCTAAATGCCTCTAAAATGTGTTCTGTATACATAAATTCCCTAAATTCTGCATGACACAGTTGTCGCTGAAAAACATCTAAAGTAGTGGGTAAATCTTCATGAAAGACTGCACAGCTAAGAAGCAGAAGGGATCACTTTTCCAAGATTTAGCTACTTTATTAAAGCTAGTTTTAGTTGTTACAATCTTAAAAATTTCTTAGAAAAATAGCACAAGAAATTGACATGGTTTGAATATATTTTCTTAAAACACTTTGGATAAGTGATGTTGCCAGGTAAGAAAATTCCCCAAATCCCCCTTCAACCAAGGTAGCTTGATATTAGATCATTTTTATTTTATTAGATCATTTTTATTTTGCCAAGCCATAATATTACCAGTAATTCTGACACCCAAAAAGTGGTTTGAGGTTTTGCAACAACTGTTTTAAATCTTTTCATTCAGAATAATTTCCTTTTTAAGTACTTGCATCAGTCCCCAGTGACATGGCAGCAAGCGTAGCAGTCTGTTCAGACCCACATTTTGTTGTTGAGATGTCACTGAAAACAGGCATGGCAAATTATTCAAAATATGAGTGCACTAGGATCCCAACTCTAATTATTCTTATGGCATTTTCCCTGTGGTATACTCCAGTCTTTCTGCATCTGCATAATTTCTTTTTAAACTCATTTCCTCAAGAAATCCATTAAAAAGAGTATCATGAATCTGCACAGGTAGAGAAATCAGTCTGACTGCACCAATATTTTGAGGTCTAGCATCTTTATTTCTCTTTAAGCCTTAGTGTGGAAAAGTCTTTGTCAAAGTGGACAGAATGAAAATTTGATACGCACTTTTTCTTTCTCTTTAGCAGCTGAATGTTCAAGAAGAACCATTCATTCTCAGCATATGATGAAGGAAAATAGCATTTGGTAAGAAAAATGTTTTGGTTTCAAGCTTCTAAATGTCATTTATATTCTATGAGAGAAAGTGGAAGGGAGAAGCTTGTAAGGGAAACAGAGGTATCTCTTTGTAATGGGTCAGCACTGGAAGTCACAATGGTATGGATAGGAAGAATTCCTGATTGAATCCGTCCTGGTGATTTTTATAGGTACGGCTCTAATTTCTTCATGTTGCTATAAACAGAAACATTTTGTTAACAAGTGGTGTTCCATCTGACAATATTTGCAGTGCAGGTGTTCCTATTGTGAATTTCTTGTGGAATATAATAGAAGAATGAATTTAATTCAGTGCTGCTGATTTAATAATGACCAGATCAGGCTCATAACTTAATAATCCTTTTTGTTGTTGTTGTTTCAAATATGCTGCTTACAAGGGGCAAAAGCCGTGGCTTGAAATCAAACAATAAAAGCCCAATAAAAAAGCAGGTGAGATAGAAAGCAGAACATTAGGACAGTGCAGCATTTATCAGATACTTCACTCAGAAAAGAGACAAACCACGTGGAAGCTGAGGGTTCTTTGGTGATACAGGAGTAAGTGTACTCTGTTAGCTTCCCAAGTCAATACTGCAGTACCAGAAAAGTGATGCTTTGTACCAACACAATAAACCTAACAGCACTTCTCTCCCACATTGAAAAAAAAAACCATCAAGCCTTTAGAAGGAAGAATACAGGTTTGCAGTATAAGTATGTCCTTAAAAAGGACTTTCACTTTCTCAACTGTGTTACAATTTATGTGTTGTCACATCCTTGGAAAAACCTTGCTATGCCAGAAGTCATCTGTTGCGTAGGCAAAGCTTGAAATCAGGCTTTGCATTCCCAATGTTAGCCTAAAAAGAAAAAGCAAACTATTAAGGAAATTAAACCAGTACTTTAGACAGCATATTTGTGGTTTAGTTAATAATTTAATATTTGCAATTACTTATATTTTTCAAAGTATTCTCTAGATAGTTTTTTCTATCTGATGATAGACTAGCAGAATAACAGATTTGTGTTTCTAGTAATTATGCATGAAAGCATCTGAATAAATTAGCAATATTTCAGTACATAGGGTGATGAAAATGCTAGAAATCTTGTGTTCACTGTTACAGAAAGTTTAGATGTGCAAGAAACAGCTGTGGCTTTTTCTGATCGAAGTTTGGTTTCCTAATTAAAAAATATTCTTGAGGAAAACCCAAATAAAATATTTACCAAATTGCTTCTAAATGTTATACGTTCACCCTGTTCAGTATTTTATTACTATAAATCCTTATAGATACTGAGATCTTTACTAGAAGTGTAATTGTATTCCTTTTAGCCCAAATTGATGGTTGGGCTATAAATATGTGTGATAAAATAATAAAAAGCAAAGTCTTTAGAGTTGGGCTGATTGATTTACTTAGAAAGAAATTTGGCCAGTGAATATAAGAAATTGTGCTTCAATTGTTCTTGTTATTTTGGAATTAATTCGATAGCTTTTTTGGTTATAATATATGTGGTATTAATTTTCAAGTTAGGTGCCAATTCTGAATTTAACAGTAATGTTTTTTCATCTTTTTAATTAGCAGATCAGACTGTATTTTAAAGTTTTCAAATATATATTTACATAGTGAAATATAAAAGCACTGTTGTTACTGATGGAACTATTAAGGAAAAATGATGCTGAAACAGAGAAATCAGGTGATAACCAGGGGGATGCAAAAAAGCATTCAGTTGACAAACTTTTATTCCTGCAACTTCTTTTAATGAAATTGTTTATATTGTAACATCATGGAAATCAAAGGGAAGAATGGTGGTTTATAGTCTCATAGATAGCTAATACAGATGTCCAAAATTTTATTAGGTAGGAAAATTTTTTGGAGTTGTCCCAGGAGCATAGCCGATATCTTAGTTTTGTGCCTAAATTATTTGCCATTATTGTTTTTTTTCTCATTCGTAGGACAGCTAACATAGAAGGATGTTTGGCTTTCCACATAGTAGATTGATTTGTCCAAAGTTTTACCATAGAACTGAACTGTCTTAGTATCTGTCCACAGTCTGCTTCAGGTATTCCATTTGTTCCAGTAGAAATTCCCTTCTGTGCCATAGCCCAGGGTAGCTTTGTGTGATGTCATGAGCATGTATAAAATAAAGAACTCTTTTGTCAAATGGACATCAACAAAAATCAAATAGACATTTCAACATAGTTCACTGCATATTTCATCAAGTAATGGTAGTGAAATAGCAAAATAAGAAAAAAATAATATTTATTGCCAGAATGTTATAAGCAGTCATGACACCACATTGGAGCATTTGAGTAATTTAAGCTGAAGATGGAAAAAATAAAAGAAGAAGCTATTGGACTAACAGTTTTGTTCTTCAGGTAGGTGTCTTCATTCATTCTCATTAATAGCTCATGAGCAAGCAATAACAGAATCCTACAGATAGTTACACATTTAAATCCACTTCAGTCAGAGCTTTTACCCCACCAATTTTCTAGTTCCATCTTTTCGGAGATGGGCACTTTAGTTAGCCTGGAGGGGACTAAGAACTCTTAAACATCAGAAGATAAGAATTTTAATTTTATATGTACACAGGAGCATTTTGCATACACACATACATGTATAAATATATTTATATAATGTAAAACTAGAGGAGACAGAAGAGGAGTAGAATCTAAGGCACACTCTCCTGTACATTCTGTTGGCTAGCTTAGGGGCTTGGAAAGGGGACCTAAGTGCCTAAAGGGAGTGGGTATGCCTCTGAGAAGCACATAAAACATGATTCATGTTGCTGCACACCTAGTGTGACCATTAGCAGCAAGTTAACAAAAACTGGTGCTGAGTGGTCAAGATTTTCCAAAGTGGCCACAGTCTGGGGTTCTGCTCTCAAAGTAGCTTGAAGGGGCTTCACTTTCAAATGTTCTTGAACATCTTTTGGAAAATTTCCCGTGTTTTCTTTTTAAGGTAAATTGAACAAAATGCAGAAAAAAAAAATCGCTGTGAAAAGGTATATGTCTGGTATACACTTAAGAGAAAATACAAATACTTGTAAGAACTTCTGAAATTCCCCAGTCTTTGCTCTCTCTGTAATTTCTGAAACTGAGATCTCTGTAACACTATCTATCCAGAATATCCTTCTTCTCTATCTTATTTAATCATCCCTAGTGCAGATTACTTTTATCCATCACCTTTGTATTGTGACCAAACTTGATTGCTTCACATTGGTAAGCAAAGGCAGAACTCCTAGGAAACAAGTCATGCATAAAATCAAATATTCAATATTTATCACCAGGCAGATTATTATTAAGGTCATTTTTGTTGCTAGTCTTTCATGCAGGTTTTCCATTTTGCAGCTTGTCTTTATGTTTAGCTTTTCAACAAACTGAAAAGTTCTGTGGTAGCCCAGAGGAACTCTCTGATTCCAATTTCCAGTAACAAACAAGGAGATCTTACTTTGAAACAATAGTCTTGAAAAAAACTTGCAGAAACAGTGCTTGAACTTTTCTGACAGGATAGTAAAATGTCGCTGAAAATAGCTCTGCTAACATATTCTTCATTTGTTAGAAATGCTACGTGTGCAGAAAGAGCTGGAATGCTGAATTTGTGATACTGATATAGATGCTCTTTAACAAGCCCGTGAGGTTTCTGTTACAATAGCTTGTGGTACCTCTGCTCCGATTTCTCCTGCCTGCAGCTCCACACACACTCTTATGTGCTCGAGCAGGATTCAGATGAGTTTAGGATATGCATTCAGCAGATTGTGGTAATTTCTTTATGTTATTAATCATATGTGAAGTCCCTTATTTTCAAGCCTATAAAGAAATATATTCTAATATTTGTAGTTTTTAACATGGAAAAAACTAGCTGGCATATGCCCGGTTTCATAACTTATCTGTAAATACAAAAAAAAATGCTCTGAATTTGAGTTTGCGAGGAACAGATGTCTTTCACCAAGCTCGAGTGTAAATTCAGCAGGATTTCCAATTTAATCCAGGAAATGATGACACACAAATTTATTGCAAGCAGAGAAATAACTCGTTCTTCATTGCAGTTATGCGGACTATGCCTTTTCCACGAAGCAAGGTGTTTTTTATCTCCTAGGTTTCCAGGGAGACAATCACAATCCAGTAGGGGTTACTGTTGTTCTTAATAAAGCTCTCTAGATTTTGTAGGTTTAGCAATTTTTCTGATCAAAATCACAGAGATAGCAGATAGGATTTGATAAATGACACTGAGTAATGTGAATTGAAGTGACCTATTTCAAACATACACAGATGATGTAGTGGTGCACCAGCTTAGAGTAGATGGTACTAGTGCTTTCACCAGCTAGAATCATTTTAACTGGCAGGAAAGGACTCAAAACTGAGTATCAGTCACTCTAGAGAGCTGTACAAACTATGCTTAGCATTTAGCAGTTGAATCACAATATTGTATATCCAAAAGATTTCTGATATAGGTGTGAAGCACCTTGTCCAATTCTAGGGGTTTTTGTATACAAGTTATGTAGTAATTCATAATCTGTATGTCTGCCCTGTGGCTTACAAGGAAAATTGAAGTAAACAAGAACTGGTTGATGTAAATCAAATTAATAGACAAAAATCTCCTCTCTCAAAATAATAATAGTCATCTTATTGTGGATGAGAATTCAAGAAATGTTGGTCACAGAAATATATTTGCCTTACATATTTATTTATTGTTATACCTTCAATAGTGAAAACATAAATTTGCAGAAGGAATATTCAGTAAAAGGAGATCAATGGATAGTACATCAGTGCTACTGAGGACCCTCCCAATTTTATTTTCCATTATTCTGCCATGTGAAAGGGAGAAGTAGAAAAGGGAAAACCTTCAACAGAACAAACTGTTTAAGAAAGGAAGGTGGTAGAGCCAAAAATCTCCTGTAAAAACTGTCCTTTTTGTATTTACTGAAGAAGGATGTGGCAGCAATAGTGATGCAGAAGATAGTATGGTTTCTTTCGTAAGTTTAAGGTTATTTAGGTTTATTCAGGGTTTTGTGTTTTGGAGCCAGAGCTAATTCACACATTAACATTTAATCTAGGTCACCAGAAAGTACCAATGCCAGAATGTACTATACATTTTCTTCCTGTAGTTTTTACACAGCACTCTGCCTTCCAGTAATGCATGAAGCACTTGTTCTCTCCTTCCCTCCCAAGGGAAGTGTGTACACTGGCTGAGGGATATTGTATGCACAGTCTTCCCTTATGTTTCTGGGAGAAGGCATAAGCAAAGTAAAGCATCTTGCACTTAAAGGTGGATTTGCTTTATGATCTTCCCTAATACCTGGATGAGTAAGTTCCTTTGCAAAGCCTGCTGCTTGGAGAAAGTTTTGTCTCCCATGCAATAAGCTTTTTGTCTGCTTTAGAAGAAAATGTTAGGTACATTTTTCTCCTCTTTAACTTAATCCTAGATGTTCATATTTTCAAAGGAATATGGTAAATACTCTTAAAATTACCTTTTGCATCAGGAAATAGAAGGTTAGCTGTGCATAAATTTGGTGTTGTGATGGAACCCACAGGAAAATTATTGCTTAGAAACAGTGAAAAAATTAAGTCAAGATCCTACCAATTAAATAAGTGTTTAAAGTACATCACAGTAAATAAACTCCCTCCCTAAGGATCCTGCGAAGCTCTCAAATGTGGGCATCATAATACCCTGTGAACTCTCCTCTCTCTGTTCCTCTCTCCCCTCTTCTTTCTCTTTTTTCTCCTTTCTTCTCTCTCCTCTCCTGTAGCATGTGTTGTTCTGACTGAGCTGTGTCCCATCATCCAGCTCAAAGGACATGAATATCATCCTCTTACCTTCCTGATAATATTTACAGCTCAGGGTTGGTTTTAATGTCTTGTCCACATCAGCCAAAATTTAGCGTGTGCTGACCTGAGCTTTGCAGTTAAGTGCATGAAGAATACAAGGTAAATTGGAGATACACATGCAACTTGGTCAGCTTGCAAATTGCTCTCACTAGCTTTAAAGGATGAGGGGAAAGATGTCCATACTCTTTTGCTCTTCATATCTTCACCTCATAATGACACAAATAATAAAATACATTTTATGCATTTTCTTATATGTACTTGCATTTATATATATGCATGCACATTTATGTAGTATATTTTAAAACTCCTGCATATTTGATGTGTATGAAAACATGTTTCCTATATAGAGGCCATGCTATTCTTGCTGGAAAATAATATTTCAGTTTTATCTCATGTGCAGGCTTTTCCAAATAATGCTAATTGAAAGCTATTTATACTTTGTTCACTTTTTTAGATAAAAGAAATAGAGTGTACTAGTTTAGAACTAATTATTGCAGTGAGCTTTGCAATAAACACTTTTGATAGCAGGAATGATGGTTCAGGCTAGCATGGCAATTTTTAGCATCTATTAAGTTTTCTGAGTAGCTTTAGAATTCTGTAACTTGTAAACCAGTCAGACAGAAGCCTATCCTGGGTGAATAGTTTAGCACAAAATACTTCCTTGCCTTCACTTTGTTTTTATTGCTCCTTCAGCATGCGGATGCTGCCAATATTTTGACACTTCTTATCTCCTTAAAATCTGCATCTCTGACGGTATGCCTTCAGAGAAAAAGAGCAAGGGACTGGGATATTCTTGAATTTTCTTGTCAAAACACCGACAGGATAATTACCAAGAGATGATACAATTTGTCAGAGGGAGAGTGGGTGTTTATGCATTGTGAGAGAGTGTCAGTGTGGCAGGTACATTGTTCAGGTATCACAACCTGCTTCTCTAATGTGAAAGGGTCTCCATCTTCAAATGCAATAGGCGAGCGAGGGCACTTGTGTGAAAGGTAGTGTAAGATCCTGTGTTGCTTTTGTCCTGGATTGTCCATCTGCTGGGCTCTAAAGGAGAGAGGCCTTCACATTATAGCAACACCTTGCAGGTCTCCAGACCCATTGCAATGAAGGAGGTCCTGTGGGACACCATGCAACAGCTCTTGGGTCTTCCTGCCTCTGGTCTGTCTACACTGCCAGTAATCCTTTGGTGGCCAGTTATCCTGGCTTGGTGGCTGTTTTGTGCTGGCAAAGAGACATAAACCAAGCTGATTATAGGGGAGTACTATTTTTGGAATGAGTACCATCCTCATTCCAAAATCACAAAAAATATGTGATCCGCAGTGTGACCCGGGGCACTCGAACAAGGAGAGAAGGAGTTTCAGAGGTGTTTTCTCAAGCTCTGGGGATAAATTATTCTTGGCAGAAATAATTTAGATTTGCTTGGGGAGACAGAGTTCTAGCAGTGACAGAAAAAATGTTCCAAGGTGTAATTTGTGCTAGGTACTCAGGCAGCTCTCTTTAGCCCATCAGTTGCCAGTTTCCCATTAGCACAAAGTAGTTAACAGAGAGGGCTGCCTTTGCAAAAGGGAGGGAAAAGACAGGGAACTTAACCTGATTTCATTTGAAACTTTATTTTTGCTAGTGGATAATATAAAGCAGAACTTGTGAATAGTGCAAAAATGAGTTTGTGGAGGTCAAATCATGACTTTATGACTCAACAATAAAATATTTTAAAGGAGGAATAGGTAAGTGTTCTGCCTACATTAGGAACAATATTTTTAGAAACATGCCATCAGAGAATCATAGAATCATTAAGGTTGGAAAAGACCTCCAAGGTCATCGAGTCCAGCTTTTCACCAAACACCACCAGGCCACAAACTAAACCACAGCACTAAGTGCCATGTCCAGTTCTATCCTGAATGCTTCTAGGGATGGTGACTCTACAACTTCCCTGGGTAGTCCATTCCAATGATTGGCAACACTTGCAGTGAAGAAATTCTTCCTCATGTCCAGCCTGAATCTGCCCGAGTGCGGCTTGAGGCCATTTCCTCTTGTCCTGTTGCTGGTTGCCTGGAAGAAGAGGCCAACCTCCACCTGACTACATCCTTCTTTCAGATGGTTAAACAGAATGATAAGGTCTCCTATGAATCTACTTTTCTCCAGGCTAAACATGCCCAGCTCCCTCAGCCACTCCTCACAGGATGTGCTCTCCAGACTCTTCTCCAGCTCTGTTGTCCTTCTCTGGACTCACTCCAGCACCTCAATGTCCTTCCTGTAGTGAGGGGCCCAGAACTGGACACAGCACTTGAGGTGTGGCATCACCAGTGGCACAATCATTGCCCTGGTCCTGCTGCCCACACTATTGCTGATACAGCCCAGGATGTCATTGGCCTTCTTGGCCACCTGGGGACATTTTTTTGGTGAACTTTTTGGAGGAGGGAGTAGCTCTGTTTGGTTTGTCTTTCCACATTGGTAAACTGGGTCATTATTCTCCATCAGGAGCATCCAAATGCTACTAGAAATAAACAATGATAATGCTGTGCAGACTAATACACTGAACCTCCTTTCTTAGTCCTCCAATAATACTTACTGCTGTAACACCACCAGTTCTTTAGGAATAGTGCAACAAATTCCCCCAAATGCCTGAGCCTCCTCCTTCAATACTTACCAATTAATAAATATCACCTTTGGGTAAAAAGTACTTAATGTTATAAGAGGGCTTTGCCAGGAAATAGATTTTTATATGAGGAAATTTGAGACAGGCCTAAGAAATCTTCTTAAAACAGCTAAACAGTGCATGCTAAAGTGGGGGAAAGCCTCCATTGTAATACAGATTCCCGAGTTGGCTTTAAATGCATTGGTTTGTGTACAAGAATTCTAGCTGTGGCAATAGAGAACTCTGCAAGAGAATTTGCTCTGCCAGAGAGACTGCCTCTTTCAAGGCTACAGCAACAACAGCAGAAAGATACCTTTTCTTTGCCATAACAATTCTTTAAAAGAATATTTAAAAACTAACACAGGACAGATCTCTTATACAAAAATAATTGAAGAACATCCTATTTAGTGAACAAGAAATAGGTTGTGAAAAGACTGCCATGAAAGAGGATGAAATCATCCCAGATGATTTAGATTTTACCAGAAGCAGGTTTTCTGCTGGAATCCATGCTGCTGTGAATATCATCAGTGTCTTCCCAGGTCTCCTTGTCAAAGCCCAGTCAGGTGTGCCCAGTCTCTCAGCACATCACCTGTGCTCATAGCAAATTCCCTGTAGAGGAGGACAGCCATGAACCCTATCATGAGCTTTCTTTTAATAAATAAATTGATAAAAAAAGGTCTGTGCTGGAGAATTTGCAGAAACTTCTGAGGGATGCTCTGGCCCAGTCAGCCGTAAGGACTGTGGCTGGTTTGCTTTGAAGTGTTTGTATCAAAGTAACATAAACACTGCGCTGCTTCTCTTTCATATATTTTCTTTCACATGCTTCCAAACGTGCTAATTTTATGCAAAGATATCTGTTAGCTGTAACAAATATTTGTCCTCTGCTGGAACTGAGCTCTTTTGAGTACACAGCAGCACTTGTAAGCAGGCATTTGAGGAAGGCAGGTGTGCAGCTGCTCCATTCCTCTTTCTTCCAGCTGGCCACCTTACATTACCCTTCTCAAAAGAGCTGAACTTCCCAAGGTCTGTGTCTGTGTATGGAGTTGTAATTAATCAGCTTCAGTGGGAGCTGCTGAGAAGTGGCTGAGAGCTCAGAAATGTGTATCCAGTACTTCAAGCAGGTGATTTCTCTGAGCTAACTATATTCCTGGCCAGCAAAATAAGCATGTCCTGAATTTCTAAGCAACTCATTCACAAAGTAATACATTGTTTTTACAAGGAAAAGAGCCTTAACACACTGCAGCAGGAGGTAGAGGATAGTTTCCCAAAGCGTTTTTTGTCTTGTAAATTTTGACTCGCTCTGAAGGAAAACAACTAGACTTTCTTTCTTTGGACATCGTGCCTCTCCTTCCTGGAAATAGCTCAGCTACATTCTGCTTCTGATCATGTTGCATCAATGATACTTTTTAATTCATGAGTGGAGAGAAAGTCTTGGAGAGACAGGTGATTGACTTACATCTGTTCTGAGAGCAGATAGCGATTTGTCTCATAATTTTTCTAACTCATCACCAGAAAAGATGTTTAATACAATGAGCTGCTAAACCAAATAGTTATTACTTTATTAGTAAAATGAGACTAGTACACTTCTCTTATGGTGTAATTTATGTCAGATTTTTAGACTTTTATATCACCCAAAAGCCCTGTTAAGTCCTAAAGACTCCTCTTGTACTGCAGGTAAATATCCTTAAAAATTCAACCACCAAAGTGAATCTGATTTACTCATCAAATTATGACACAAATTTGCTTTCCATATATATTTCACATTTATATGCCAGATATATGTAATTATGCATACGGCCCTTTAGGAAAGACTGACATAGTTCTGGGACATTGTGACTTAGAGAACATGTAATGCAGTTTGCAGTTATTTTACCTGTTGGCTCAGGAAATAGGCAAACTAACTCAAGGAACTACAAGCCTCTGCTTGCCAAGCTGTTCCCTTGGACAATTCCTTCCTGTGACTGGAGTTCCCCAGATTTGCTTCTATAGACACATCTTTTTGCTGTCTTTTGAAGGAAGTGGCTGAACACTTAAACAGGAGATCTGTGGCACAGGATCTTGTAGAGCAGGAGTGAAAACAGGAAAGGTTAGAGAATGCTCGCAGGTTATTAAGGTCATGAAGACATCAGCTTCCTAAATGTCTGAAGTCAAATGACTTTGTCTGGTCCATGTGCAGATCTGCCAGTTGAAACCATGAAGTGAGATAGTCATTGCATTGTGATGGTATGTAATCACATACCATCTGAGTGGCTCTATGTGCCCTCCATAGCTTGGAAAGATGAGAATTGTCCCTTCTGGAAAGTATCGTCAGGTAAGGACTTTTTTCTTCTTCCTCATGCAGAGAGGGAAGCATCTGGTTCAGTCCAATAGCTCCAGTGAGCTGCTAGATCATACACTCAATAGCTTCCTGTCAGCTGGGACCTCTCCAGGTTTCCAAGACTGCTCAAAAATCATTGAGAGAGCCTTTGGGATGACATCAGCCAGCTCTTTGAAGATTCTTGGATGAATCCTGTCAGGCCCTATAGATTTGCAGGGATCTAGCTGGGGCAGCAGATCCCACACCGTTTCAGGGTCAGCTGTTGGTTGATCATTCTCACAGTCATGGTCCTCAAGCTCAGGGCACTGAGAGCCTCTAGGTCTGTCATCAGTGTTGAGGACAGAGGCAAAGAATGCATTAAACACCTGTGCCTTGTCTGTGCCTGGGTTTGTAAGGTGACCAGCCTCACCCTGTAGTGAGCTGATGTTATTTTTACATTGCCTATTGCCATTAATATATTTGAAAATCTCTTTTATTGTCCCCTACAGTTCTGGCCAGCTTCAACTCCAACTGAGCTTTGGCAATCAGCACAATTTTCAGTAAAGTTATTTAGTAACACTAAAGTTGGCCTTCTTTGTTAAAGTGATCACACCAGTTCTACATCATTTATTATCCAACAAAAAGATGCTTTTACGAAGCAGTGAAATAGTCTTTCATGCTGTAAAATACAGTTCATTAAAATGCATTCTCATTGAGGTTTTCACTGGTAGTATTTGCAAAGTAATTATTAAAGGAAACTGTAAAAGCTGTATTTTTACTTATATAATATGAAACTGTTATTCATCACCTATATGTTTTGTGTTATACAAAGTTTGTTCATTCAATGTAACCTTATTAAAAAAATTTCACTGGGATGGAGAAATTTATCACATTTCACTTCTCATCACCAAGAGCTGCCTATAGTCTAGTGACCTAAGCTTGTTTACACAAGCCACAGCTCAATGTTTAATGCAGTAATACAAACACAGTATGTAGTTCCACAACTCCTTTTAAGCTCTGGCATAATTAGCTTCCATTAATTAGTTAATGAATTAGCTTTCATTAATACCTCACCTCTACAGTTACAAGGTCACCTTCAGATTCAGACACAGGAGTTTCTGGTGGTAATTCTAAGAGATGGGAACTGTCCTCATTAATAACTGTAGATGTTAATTCTGAAGTTTAACAAATGCTATTAAAATTTGAACAGTACTATCAAATTACTTTTTACCCATTACTTTCCAAGGAGTGAAGGTTCTCCTTACCATGATCACAGGTGTATCCATGATGCATTTAATGCCATTCTGTTCCTTATGGACAGTCATGGGTTGTAAAGATTGTGGCCAAAATCTGTGGTAGCCCTCTACAGTGAAATTGTAGAGGTTTTTTGACACTAAAAACAGAAGCATAGAGCCTATTGTGGCAGAAGTGAGAAGGAATGGGGTCTGGAGGTTGTGCTGCACAATTAGGTCTCACCTGAGGTGGAAAGCTGCCTATTGGGATCACATGGAGACATGGCAGTCCTGGGCTTTCCAGATGGAATTTTTAAGCAGATGCAGGAGTTAACTCCTTTGCTACACATGCCTCCAGTTGCATGGAAGACATCACTCATAAGCTCTCTAGGCTCACTCAGAATTCTCTTTTTTGCTCAAGGAAGAGCTAGGTTGTCACTCTCATTATAGCCAGAGGTAAAATGTTGAAACAAAACAAAACAATTTTTTTTTTAAATTATTTTCTTCTCATGCCTGACCAATGCCTAATGTGCTTGGCCATTTGATGAAAAACCACTAGGATTTTTGTGGCTGTAAAGAGAGAGGGTGAATGATGGGCCTTGAAGGAGGAGTCTCACAAGTTTATAAAATTGTCTCTTTTAAAAATAAACCATGGAAAAAGACCCCTTAAGATGGAAATGGGAGCTCTCCATAAAGACTCTTCATGCTGATCAGCAGCGATGAGATGTAGAAAAATACCAGTGACAGAAAGATGGCTTCATTTGCAAGTATAATTGTCTCTGTGAGAGGTGTTCATACAGCC
The DNA here is from genome assembly GCA_013397195.1 of Hylia prasina. Lineage (NCBI taxonomy): Eukaryota > Metazoa > Chordata > Aves > Passeriformes > Sylviidae > Hylia > Hylia prasina. The sequence goes on along the minus strand of VYXD01006979.1, from coordinate 11,240 downwards.
AAAGACATTACTCTCCTTGCCACTCATTACTGGTGGTTAGTGTAAGGGATGTCATGATCATGCAGGTAAATGAGGAAGCAGGTAACTAACCTACAGCACTTTGATGGTTGCCTATTGAACACTTGGCCTCCTGGGGAAGCAGCAGAGTGCCCTGAGATGCAATATAAAACATTTATAGCCTCCCTTTTAAAAGGCTTCCAGAGGGGAAGGTTCAGCTTTTCCATTTTGTTGCAGTGTTTTGCTGGAAGAAATACACTGTGAAGAAAGGGACAAGCAGAGAAAGTTAGCAGTAACTATCATGCTTTAGGGCTTTTTGTTAACAACTTCCTTGGTCGTTTCTACAAACTAAAATATTTCAAAGCAATAACATACATAGAAACAGTAATTTCCTTTTAAAACAGGAGCAGATGATATGTTAAAAATGTTTTTCAAACTTCATCATATACAGCCATCTCTGAGTTTCAAACTAGGTACTGCAACTGCCAGACAGACAAATCCTCACGTTTCAAGTGTAGAGCCTACTGACATATTGTAACAAGCATTTAGAAGATCTGATATACCTGAGTAGTGAGGAAAACATGACTTCATTTATTTGCCAGTAAACTCTGTACTTAAATAGTTAAATAACATATACAGTGCATGATTTTCCTCACTTGGTATGGTATGGTATGGTATGGTATGGTATGGTATGGTATGGTATGGTATGGTATGGCATGGTATGGTATGGGATTGGTATGGTATGGTATGGTATGGTCTGTGACATGAGACAGGATATTTTGTTAAGAAAAGTTAATCAAATGTAGCAACATAATGTAAAAGGAAAAAAATAGCCTAATAAAAAATCAAATTATTTACAATTAGTTCCATGTTTTAATACAGCCTCCTGAGGATAGAATTTATAACCTGTCCAACTTTATGTTGCATTTTACCGTCTGAAGACATGTATTTAAAAGGAACAGTTTTGATAGAGAAATCCCATTTTAATTGCATTTTAATTCACCCACAGAGATGCTGCATTTTATTGATTTGACTAGCTGAAGGCCATTCCTGTTGTATACTCAGAAATGCAAATTTTTGAGTCTCATCAGGCAATTTCACTTATGCAAGTCAAGTATGTAGGAACATACATTCAACACAGCAAAATCCAAAAAATCCTTTCCCTGCCTCCAGCCTGTGCTCATTCTTTCTAATAAGTTATCATTACTCTGAGCCATGTTTGCACATCATACCTCCTCAGGGAGAAGAAGGGTCACAACAAGGAGATGTTCTAAGTGCCACTTGTCTCCATTTCCTACCAGAAATCATTTTTAATGAGCACATTCACTTGTTTCGGGGCAGCGCCCACCAAATCGCATCCCTCTGAGCCAGAACACATGGGAGTCTTTAGTGAGGGTGTGTGCCTTGTGAGCAGACCAAAACAAGGCCTGCAAAAAGAGGTCTGCAAAAGATCCTGTGATGAATTGCTAGCTGAACTGAGTTGCATTTGAAACATGAGCTGGTGTGCTTCATTATTCTGCTTGCAGCATTTGTATGGGAAAGTTCAGTAAACTAGGCTATAAAAATTTATGACCAGTTTGAGTGTGGACAAAAATAGTGAATTCATGTGTTTCCTGATGCAGATGGTGATGGACAGTAAGAGCATATAGTACTTCCAAGTACAGAAACCCACAGAGCTTTATTTAGTGTGACCTGTCACTGTGCCCCTACACATTTCTAACAAGGCAGCAGCATTGGCTGGTGCGCTGCACAATGAACTGCTTTGGCTTAAAAACTAGCATAGAGGGTATTTCTTATATGCATGAACATAAACTATGGTACTAAGTGCTTCAGGGAATTTAAGTTAGAGAAGAATTTAAGTTAGAAAAGGATTTAAGTTGGAAAAATTTAAGTTAGTTTTGTTGAGAAAACTCAACAAAACTTTAGCAAGATTTAACTCTGCTCTCCCTACAATGTTGACTGGAGGCCCACAGTTCCCTATCCACCCTTTACTTCTGTATATGTCCTTTTATACCCAGAAACCCACCTTTAATTTCCTCCACAAGTTTGTAGAAGTCAGCACAGGGTTGGTCCAGACAGCACAACAGTGGGAATCCTTGATCCCAGTCCAGGGGAGCCCTGCTGCCAGTGACGCAGTGAAGACGGACTGTTGCTGATGCAACGGCAGGAGATTTCCTGTACAACATTAGTCTCACTCTTTTGGGACCACACAGAGCCAATTAGCCCTGTAGCATGGATTTTTCCTCTAACTCTTTTATTCTCATCACAGGAATGAGGTGAGTCTGCTGCTGCAGCATAAAAGCCATACATTGTGTTTCTCAGAAAAAATGGAAAAAAAAAAAAAAAAGAAGGATTTTGTCATTCCTAAGAAGTCATGTAAATTTTACTATTACTATTTACAATTAGGCCAATGCAGTAAAAATAAAGGATAAACCTCTCTTCCTGATGACATTGCTCATTTCCCCCCAGTGACAGAAATGTTTGAGGAAAGATTTGCTGTGGTGATTGGGCAGCACAATGGTACAGGAAAGCCTTATATTAAGTAGTGCTTCTGCTCCATCTCAGAGTAAATAAATCTAGCAGAGATGCATAGAAACCTGGTTTTATCCTGCCTGTTTTTATGCTTCTAACTGAAGAAATGGACTTTGGAAACCTTACATCTCTTCTCCACAGTCTCTGAACTCAGTCATTTTCAATAAAAAATTGTTATGGCAGTAGAGGAATTTGAGAGCACCTTAGGGCAGCCCGGGGCCTTGCGTACTGCACTATTTTTCTGTTAGATGATGAGTTCCCTTCCACTGGTTATTTTGAACATATTTTGATATTAATCCATTTTACATAAGATAAAGTACTATATTCCTCAAAAACCCCATGACAGTAGCAAAGCTAGTTTTGTTTGATACTGGTATGAGAGGAATCACAAACTCAGATTCATAATGAGAAATTTATTGCTACCTAGTAATTGTTCGCTCTCTCCTCGCTGAGTCCGAGGACAATCTAGTTACCCTGTTCCTTTGGTTTTATGAACAGCCTATCAATTCAAAGACTAACTAAATAAAATATCAAAGCAAAGGTAAAGCAGCTGTAGGGTAAAAATTACAACATAACTAATACAAGTCTGAAAAAGCCATAGTAAAAAAAGAAAAATGCCCTTGCGGGGAATTCAATAATATGGATTAAAAAACTTGATCTTTCTAATTTTGAAGATATTATTGCATATGCAATAATTTTCTACAATCTTTAAATCATTAATGTATTAAGTTTTAGGATGGAGATGTTAAAGGATAGTATACCTGAGACAGTTGCTCTGGGAATTTGAGAGAGAGATTCTGAACTCTGGGAGCCTAATGCTTTGTAATAAATGTAATTCCTGAATTATTAATTAAAAGAGCATATATTCTCATAAGTTATAAACAACAGCTGAGGAAGTGACCGGAAGATTATTCCTAGGACACCAGAGGAGTGATGCTCAGAATTTCATTGTTTGAACTGAGCTACTCTGATTCAGTAGCCTTAGAAGAGTTTACTCAACTCCAAGTACTTTCCTGCACTCAGGCAGGCTGTATCCTCTATTCCCATGCTCAGAGATGGATGAAGGGTGGCAAATACCACCCTGCCTGATTTTTTAGCCAAAGAGCAACATTCGGAACAAGCAGCGCTCTTCACGGTGCCGAGAGGCATTGCACTGAGCAAGGCACAGCTAACAGGCCATGATGCCAAGCAGGGCAGTGCTTCCCCGCAGGTTCCTCCAATGCTGCTGCAGATGGCTGGGGTGTGAGCCATCAGCCCAGCAAGGCAAGCTCCTGTGGGGCCTTGCCAGAGCACCTGCAGGAAGGCAGCAAGAGCCAGGAACCGCTGCTTTGCCCAGATCTGTTGGTGGGTAGGATGTTATCCAAAGGGAAGCAATGGCTTTCAACCTTGATTCTGCTTATTCACCTACTTTTTCTCTCCTTTGAGCACTCTCCAACTGCAAGAGAGATCTGAACTGAGAGATCTCTATCAAGAAATTGCTGCCTTGAAAGGTACGGGCCTGGCTGTCATGTTAAGGAGAAACTGAATACAGTGTCCCTTTCTGCAGGTATTGAGAAATTCCTAAATTTCTCAATGGTCCTGATATAAATTTCAGCATTTTACTTGTGTTTCAAAGATAGGAATAGGAGAACTGGGGCTCGTACTGATGTGCACGCAAACAAAAATTGAAGAAATGTGGGATAATAGAAACCAGATCAGTCTCCAGAAGGTAGGGAAACAGTGATTTTTACTTAACTTGTGACTGTGCTGAGGGAGAAGGTGCTGCTTCTGACATCTAAAGAAGCAGAGCAGAGAGATCAGCGCAGACATGCCAAATTACAGAACCCTTATGAGGAGCTGCACACATTGTTGGAGATGTGCATTACTAATCTCTTACAGCAAGTAAGTGGTGGGGAAGAGGTGACCAGAGACAGCAAACCTTGATTATGCTGTCTAGAGAATATTTGTCTATAGTACTATAAGAAATGTATCACAGTAAGGAATGGTGAAGAGCTAATTAGTTAGTTGCCTGATTAATTATTTTAATAATAATTAAAACAAATAAATAATAAAATGAATAAATAATAATTCAACCTTAGGTAGATTATTCTGAAAATCCAGCACAACTGCCTAGAAATTTCCCATTGTCAGTCAAAAAAATGAAAAGGCAATTTCTACTCCATCACTCTGAAATTATTTTGCCTGCCTTTCTATGCAGACAGAGAAGGGAGGTGAGACCTAATATTTCTTCAACCACTTGTGTTGTCTTTGTTATCCTCTGGCCATTCTATACTTCCCATCATATCAACAGAGGACAGATCTGAGCATCAGAACTATTTCACTCTGTGGCTACATGTCCACTGCTAAAGATATTTATCCAAGAGACAACAGTGCTTGCTCTCAGGCCAGACCAGACTACAAGGTGGGTGGTGTCCTGATGGTTTGGGACTGGCTGCTGCTGGAACAGAGTGACCATGCCCACTCTGCACAACCATTTCACCAAGTCTTCCCTGGGTGCCCTGCTAGCACAGAGTCCTAACAGCTGCTTTTTAATGGAAAACACCTGAAATATGGCAACACCAAGTCCTGTGATCACCAGTCCAAGCATAAGCAGTAGGTTCAAGTCCTGGCCATCTGTTTATTAATCAGGGAAACAGACAGATGGAGTGACCAGCAATTGCTCTCTGTATATAATGCTGTAGCAGGAGAAGAGCCGAGGAGGAAACAGCTGCTGCCCATTTCTCAGCTCTCTGTTTTGAACAGCACCACAGTACCCAGATTTTTTAATACAGTCTTACTGCAAACATGGCATCTCTTCATCATGTAGCCTTTTTAATACAGCCTTACTGCAAACATGCAACTCTTCATCATGTAAATGGAAAATAGTGCTTGGCATACAGCCCCCTCATAAAAACAAACTGCCTATGCCTGTGGCTATAAATATATACACACACAGAACTCTCTGTATCTCTTTATCTATAGATATAGTTATACATCTCTGGAATTAATTTTTCCGTGCTTCTGTCCTGTCTGATTGTCCTTTGGTCCCACACTATGATGATTTCCACATCAGCAGATTCCCAGTGCTTGCTGGGATGACGTAACAAGACTATCATGCATGGATGGAGCCAAGCTTGGTGTGATTTACACCCAAATGCTGTGGCCTGGATTAGACTGTGGAATTAAATGGTCTGTTCATGGGTTTTCTTCTCAAGAGAACTAACTTCTTTGATTCACAGATTAGCTCAAAATTAAAAGAAAAATATAACCCCCAAAATACTAGTTTATATGAAGTGTTGCTGCAGGCATCCAGGAATGAACTGAGGAGCTAAGTGCTTTGACAACTCAACATTCCTCACATGCCTCTCCATCTTCAGCTCACTTTGAAGCAGAGAGGTGGTCCCTCAGAGTGACTGAGGAGGGCAGGTTTTAGGACCAGAAACCCCAACTACAGCAGCTTCCAAACCTTAATGCCAGAGTTTGTTTTGGTGCTTCACAAATGATGTACACGTGACATACATTAAAAATGATCAGTGGTCTCAGGGAGGCAAGGAAGTCAGAAGGGCAAGCCTTGAGTTCTTCAATGGATAAAAGCAGCACAAGTTTGCTCTCCTTCTGGTAGGGAGGAAGGAGAAATTTCTCTGTCTAATGGTACCTGCTGTTCCTTGTAAGACAATTCCTCCTGAGTATGTATTCAAAATACAGAAGGATCATTCTCAATTCTCTATACTGTGCTAAGGGGCAGAATTTCTGGTACAAAATCATGAAGTGCACTGTCCCAGAGCAGCAGACATCCATACCATATCCCGGGACATACTGTCTCTGGTTCCAGCGTACAGTAGAGAGCATGAAGTGCTCAAGAGGTTCAGAGAGGCTTGGTAAAGGATGCACAGTCCCTGGGGCCATGAAAGCACAGAGATGACTTGGCCTGGTGCCATGGCTGATAGAGAGCTGGGTACTCTCCCTAGGCTTTCCCACTAACTCTGTGCAAACCCCATTGTGCTGGGTGTTCACCATTTCCATATGGAGCTCAGCACCTCACCCATGCTCCAGCCCCTGCCTGCTGCAGAAGAGGTGGGAGTTAACCCAGGCTGGGTCTGAGTATGGTGCCTGCAGCCACATGCTGGGAAGGAAGGTGTGTGGTGTGAAGCTACATTTTTCTCCACAGGCATTATTCTGAGTCAGGCATGTGAGTTCCAAAAAGTGGAGGGGCTCTCCTTCCCTGTTTTCTTATCAGGCAGGTTTGGTGCTCAGTAGGTAAGCTGGTTTTGAAAATAACTGTGAAAGTCTTCACTTTCCTCCTGCAGTCAAGCAAGGAGGCAATTATTTCGTTCTGCTTCTAGGACAAGGGGTTTTGGATCCTTCTCTGTATTCCTAAATTAGGTAAAGGTAGAAATTTTGACTGCTTCAAACCATTTTCTTCTTTCTCATAGCCAGTAAGAAAAAGATTTTTTTTCTCTTGTCCAATGTTCTTCTGTGTTTGTGGACACTTAAGTCCCAGGTTACACTCTTCCAAACACACAAGGGGAAGAAAAATCACCATCTTAAAGAAATTTCCCACTTTGCACCAGAAAGACCATATTTTAACATTACGCTATGCAGCATCCTCTTAAGTTTAATTCACCAAATAATTCACAAGAGCAAAAAGTGTATGGTCTTTCCATTTTTTTAGATTTAATTGCAAAATTGAATACGAGCATAAAAAAAAGACAAAAAATAGTGTTCTAATTCAGACTAGCATTCACATTTAAATATATGCAATATTCAATTACCTTTTTTATGTGAGCATGAAAGGTTATATCCACTTTTTATTTTGTTTATTTTTTTTTTTGTGTACTAGGAGTAAAAGCTACCTTCAAAGATGTGAGGTAATGTCCATCAATAATTCACTTTCAATGGCTATAGTATTTAAAGATAATCCTCCACTGGGCCATTTATTAGCCCTGACAGAGTGAATACAGTGTCAGATATCACTGAAAGGCCTGGAGGATTAAGGCACCAACCCTGCAAACTCTGACATGCTTACCAGTCAAACTAGACTCCAGGACGTAGTTAAACCAGGTCATAACCCTTTGCTTGAAGTAAATGCATTTAAGTCTGTTCATGCTTTGGATCATTGCCTCTCTGGCTGCAGGGAAAGTATAAGGGTTAGCTCAGCACTGGAAGAAGAATTTTATATAAATGTAATATACCTTTTTTTGATACATCATATAACAGATACGGTCTGTATCTTTTGTCTATAAAACTGTAATTATATACTCTGTAAAATATTGTAAAAACCAGAAGTGGAAAAAAAAATCAGACTGGTTGAATCTTTCAGTGAGGTTAGGAATTCAGTAAGCAGACATCTCTCAGCAATTACTTTAAATCCTTTAGGTGTATACAAGAAAAAGCTTTTCCTTTGGATTCTTGAATCATATTTGCTTATATAAAAACACCCCACTTGTTTTCTGGTTTAGAGAGTGCCATAAAATCAGATTGTGCTGCTATAGCATCAGGATGCATTTTATTCTTACAATATCTGTGATGTCCCTGATCTTCTGTGCACACAAGGAAATAAAAAACCCCAACTCACCAATATTGTTTCTTCCCATATTAACACCTTGTCGTATTGGGCTAGCTGGTAATACATTATGATTAGAAGCAATGATGCTAAAGGAGGAGAAAAATGAAAGACTGAATATTAAATCTGATCCACATGTCCAGGTCAATGTTGCTGCCTCATGCAGCAAATACTCTTTTATTGGCAGTACCCACCCCTTTCTCTGATCTGCCATATCGAACCACTCACTGGTTGACAAGTGTACATTAGTCTCATTTAGCATTCCTTCTCCTGGAACAGCAAATGGGACAATAATTGGGTTAGGCTGTGTTTGGAGAGGAGCCCCATTACTGCCCGTGCTTGGCCAATGACTCCTTCAAGCTGCCCGTGTTCCTGAGGGGAGCAAACAGCTTGGCAGCAGCAGCATTCCTGACCCCTGCCCAAGCTCTGCATGCCCAACAGCCCAGCCAGGAGGAGGAGGAGACTGTCACTCATCTCCTGCCCAGCTGGTGCTGCCCTGCTGTGCCCTGTGGAGCCATCTCCCAGCCACCTCTGCCACAGCATGGCTTTATCTTCCCTTTGCAGCCACAAGCTCCTTTCTTCCTGGAGGGCAAGAAGTTCCTGCCAGAAGCACAAAAACCATTTTATTGCTGCGTCAGTGTCATGAACTGCTGGAACAGAGCCATGTAAACTTCTTCTAAATGGAAAAATTAANAACAGGGGAAAAGTAGTTATGCACTTTGCTGCCACAGTGTGAATAGAGCAAACTGTGACCCACAGTGATGCACTGTGCAAGTAAAACAAGCCTGAATGCTTCTAGCCTGGTCTCAAAGAGGCTTGGCTTTTCTTGCTTAGGTCATACTGAGCTTAAAGTCATCCATTTAATTATTAAAATGTCCCTACTTCGACCCAGAAAATCCCATCTGCCCTGGAAGTGAGATCTCAGTAAGTTTTTCTTCTTTCCAATTTTCACACTCCTCCCAGAGTAAAGAATCCGATTTTTCTTTTTCCAATAGTTCTAATTTACACTTATCTTAGAGCCACAACATCTCATATACAGTAAGTATTTCTTCCTTTTCTAAAATACAGAATCTGAAAGAAAACATAGGTAGTATCTAATATTCAAGAAGAATTGAGAAGAGAGAAAGGGAACATTTGTTCTCATCAGTTTTTTTGTAGAAAGTCCATAACATCAGATTATAGCAGAATGTCCAGTATTATGAACTAATAAAACTCAGTCATTACTACATGGCTGTTGCTAAAGGCAATTAGTTTACTGGATACCTTCTTATATTTTTAAATAAGTGAGCTTATTAATTAAATATAGAGAAATTTTTGTGTACTGTAACTGATTTGAGCGTCATTGTTTTGCCATCAAGACCAAAAATACCTTAAAATTCAGTGAAAAAATGCTGAAAAATAATGCAAATCCTAAGTTTTTATCAGGAAAGCTGAAGCAGCAGTTAATTCTATCTAGTTCTAGAAAGTGGCATATCCATGTGTTGGAGCATGCCAGAGGCCTTGTTTCCAGAGGCTGTCTCCCAGGGGGACTCGTTGCTGTCTAACAAAGCAGCTGAGCACTGCAGCCTTTTCATCACTGGAGGAACTAATCTGGCTGTTTCACAGGGGGAAATGGAACCAGGGAGAATTAGTTTACAGGTCTGTGATACCTTTGAGATCTCTATGCTTTGACCTTTTGGTCAAATACAGCTGAAATTAGCTGACAAATGAGCAATTGTAAAGCAAGTCCTCAAAAACAGATCATGTAAGCCCAACTTCCTTTGGAAAGTAGGTTATGGAGGTAGAATGGACCAGTTCTTTGCATCTCTTATACACTAAGAAAAGCAAACTTACACTAACAAATAAATCCACAAAAAACCAGCTGGTATATCTGATAGAGGATGTCAGGGGAAAAAAAATATACGCATATGATGTAAAATTTGCAAAAAATTCTCCCTTACTGTCCCCCTTTACCCACAGGGTTTTAACCAAATGGCATTATTTTCAGTAACAGAAACAGAGTTTTCAGGACAGAAGTGGAAATCCTTCAATGATGGAAAAGTTTGAAAGGCCAAGATGTTGCCACTCTGCTTCTGTGTCAGAAGGAAAGACTTCAGTAGAAAAACAGTAAGTTATGTTTATCTTTGGTGCAGCTCCCAGGTAATTTCATCAGCCTTAACAGAATGATATCTATCACCCAGGAATGTTTTCTATTTTTGGTGAAAGTGCAGAATAGAGAGGGATTTGCTGTCTCTGCCTCTGTGTTTCCACTCTGGAGCCCAATTTATCCACCAGTTTAAAGCCATGTCTAATTGCACCCAATCTCAGTTGTGTTTTCAAGTCTTTTGCTGAGACTGGACCACTGTCTGTTTCAATTTTTGGTTAGGTGGCCATTGTGCCAGTAGTAGACAGAGAATGAGTATGTAGACTTAACAGCTGTTTTCAAACGTTTCCAAATCTGTAGCTTGGTTCACATATCGAGCCATTGTCAGATTGCTGTGCTGAACAGAATCAGTACAGCATGCTTTAAATATCTAGACTGAGACAACTACAGAAAGTGATCAGCAAATGGCATGAAGCAGATGTACAGTAGCTATAGAAACCACAGCTTACACAAAACAAATAAGCATGGACCATTACCTACAATTTGGTTCACGTTCCTTCAACTGCACCATAGCATCTGTTGCAAGGAATCTTGTAGGGTGGGCTGAGAAAATATGTTAAACACAAATATTGCTGAACAAAGAATAAAGCCATTTCAAACTTAATGGTGCTACAAGGGTATTTAAATGTGCCAATAAAGAAAGTAATGAGGGATGCTGTCAGTGCCAGAGAAGAACACTAGAGAAAATTAGCTACAGCGACCTGCCTGTGGAGCAGCACACATTACACCACACTGCAATAGCAAAGACAGTGTCATAATAGCTTTCAGCATCAATTTAAAAAACCTCAAACTATTATGAAGTTTGGCACTATTTTTATTACTTGGTAGTGTACAATATCACCCTTGAAGATTTTGGGTTTTCTCCAAAAAATGGGACTCTTTCTTCAAAAGTAGGTTTGAAGTGAAGTTTGGATTGTAGCTGACAGCAGTGACCACAGCCTTCTTCACCTCCTGCAGGGTCTTCAAGGGTACATCAAGAAAATTCTGTCTTGTTTAAAGCAAGAAAAGTTTAAAAATAAATAAATA
>VYXD01006972.1:28955-52589 GCA_013397195.1 Hylia prasina | reverse complement strand
CCCTGCTCTCCAAGAAATCCTGCAACATCTGGTGTTCCTTTCCTGACTATCAATACTTACATACACAGATTTAATCCCCCCTTCCTGGTGTTACTTCTATCATTTCTAAATGCCTAGATCCTTTGCAATGATTGCAACTCTATTCTTAACAGATCATTCAACTCATAGAAGGCAAAGCATCTGCTTATGTATTTGCCAGTCCTGGGTGCAAGAAGTGGGATACATGTGCACCTGAAGCTATCCTACATGCTGTGGGAGGTAAGTTCATAGCATTCAAAGTTCCAGGATAAGTGAAACTGCATTAATTTGAAGTTAGTTATGCTTTCCATTGAAATAAAAATGACAATACATGTGTCAATAACTGTCACAGAATTAAAAAAGCCAAATCCCTAAATTTGGGGTATATACATTTTAATATTTTCAAAACAAGTGCTTTTTTTTTTTTTCCAGTTGGCTACTATCTCACAGTAAAATCTGCTGTCCTACTAACTGAGTATAGTAGTTTATTATTAGTAACATGTTATGTAATATGTGGACACTGAATTCTTTAAACCAGCAAAAATAGGTCAAATCATGCATTTGTTTTCTAGATGTACAAACTCCAAAACTGAGTCATTCATGTAATTCAAAAGAATTAGTGGTCTCCAGCCAACATGAGCCACTTGACTTACCTAGGGGCTAAGGGGTTGAAAAGTTATGAAAAGACTCACTGCCGAGGATTTGAAGTAGTATTATTTTTTTAATTCTTCTTTTCACATTAATAGGCCGTTTATGACCATATGCTAAAATTATGGGGTTTGATTCCTAAATTCTGTCAAGGAAGGATAACAGGCTTCCTAATGACACTATTGAACTTCTCTGTAGCCTCTAGTGTTCATAACTGGGATAATTTTAAACAGGGTTAGCTCAAGCACAGAGCAACCCAACCAATCTGGGGCAGCACAATGCTGTATAGCCTCTTTGGTATGTAAGAATCTCCTGGTTAAATTAGTTTGAATAAAGATCTGTGTTGCTCTTGCTAAGTGATTTCTAAAATCTCATTTTAAACCAGCTTGGGTGTTTCTACATTATGTTAGAGTTTGTGGTATACACTTACCCTGGTTTTTACTTGAACTGAGGATTTTTCTTTGCTGCTTGTCAATGGCCAATGTAAAAGCTACTCAGGAAGCATTTTAAGTAATCCGTGAGAGAGAGAGATGTTTTTCTTTTTCGGAGACACAAAGAATTTAAGTATTTTTGAAAAAAAAAAAAAATTAACCCACTAGCTATTTGATTTCAGTCAATATAAAACCTGTTGTACTTAAACTGGAAGCAAAGATACTTCACATCTGAAGTCACGCATGTGTACCACAAAGACTGCTTTTAGATATTTCACTTGAACTAATAGACGCTTAACTACTTTTTGCTTGATTGTTTTTTTTTTTTTTTTAGGTAAGATAACTGATATCCGTGGAAATTCATTTCAGTATAACAAGGAGGTGAAACACATGAATTCAGCTGGGGTCCTTGCCACTTTAAGAAATTATGACTACTATGCCAGTCGTATTCCAAACACTGTGAAAGAATCTCTTGTGCCTTAAGGCAGGGAAGAGTCTTCACTTGGCCTGGAAAGCTGAGAAAATGAAAAAAAGAAAGGAAGAAGATGATTGAGCTTGAAATTCTGTTTCACAGAATCTGAACTGTAAGGTGTTCAATAGTTTCAAAACTATACAGAATCTGTAAGTATCTGTTGGGTCAGATTATTTGGCTGTGTTGATCAGACAACATCAAAGCAGTCTCGTTTCTTCAGTAGTCGGAGTTTTCCTTCCTTTCCTTTTATACTGCTAATCATAACACTGCAGACCTAAAATCATCTTTATATTCTGGACACAAAATTGTGTTAAGTCATGTACCTGATCTTGCTCAATGGTTTTTGTGGTCAATAAAGGTTATTGTGTTAAATACAAATGGACTAAGAATTTGCCTGGATGGATGAGCCCATTTGTTATAACGTTGACAATTTTGATTCTTAGAAGGGCATCTGAATTTTTTTTTGGTCTGCACTGAGTTTTGGGATGGCCAAGACTATTTGTTGGGTTGTCTGAGTTTTGCAGGAGGCAGGACACAATGCAGCTGGGCCTGGAAATCTCAAATAAGGGCTCATGGATCTCTGGATTCATTGAGGATCAGTGAAGTGTACATACAGCAGGGTTCAGGACAGCTCAGTTGGGAACCCAAGGAAGCATGACGGGGCAGGAGTTCCTAGCACCTCCATGATGATTTGAAATGCCTTTGTCAGGGTTTATGCCACTGCAGTCTTGGAGCACTTTGGGCATCCAAAGTCAAGGTCACTTCAGCATACTTGGGAATAACAGAAATGCCAGACCTTGAAATTTTCCATGTCCAAATTCTGAAATAAACCAGCTGCCTTTCCAACAGCCCCAGAGTTGAGGAAGTTGACAGTACCACTTCCCCCTCCTGTGGAAGCCTGGCCTGTGGTAGGAGGTGCGAGAACAGGGCCAAGATCACCTAAAATTAACTTTGAAACTGGAGATCCTGTTTCAATCAGCTTTCCCATAGGTGTGGCTGTTAGGAAAGCAGGATTCAACTGCCCAGTCACAAAAAAGAACACAAAAAAGAACCAGTTGTAAATTACATATGACTAGCTAAAATTGGAAACTTAGCCAAACTCTTTTGACGTCTCTTCAAATCTTTTCAAGCTGAATTTTGGATTTTGGAATTACGCTCTTGAACCAGTGAGGCATCTGTGCCCCTTCTTTTCTCCAGATGTTGTGACTCAAGTCTTACTCTCAAATGAAGGAGTCCTAGGGCTTCCTTTTCCCTAACAATGTGACACATACTGAGGCATGCCATGGAGAGAGACCAGTTTCAACAGACAACACAGAGATTTGCATTTCTTTCTGTTCTCCATGTGGAGAAAAGAGTGACATGTCAGGTTCTCAGGCAGGTGGTGTCAGGGAGGGTGTCTGAACACAGCTGCTTGCTTACATAAAGACTGAATCCTAAGCTCTCCCACATTATTTTTTTCCTTACCCTCTGCTGGCACTATGAATGCCAGAGGAGCCTGGAAAATGCACTGCACCCTTTCTCCCTTCCTCTCTGCCCACAAGATTAGGTCTTGTAAATAACTACACTCTTCATTCACACAAACTATCTTTAAATGAATGCCTCAAGGTACAAAAAGTTGTTTGACCAGACAGAATAAAGATTTGAAATTCAGTTTTCCACAGTGTGTTCAAGTTACTTCTTTCTCCCATCATCACACAAGATGTTCAACAACTCTACTTCACTGAGAGTCCTTAGATTAGATCCTTTCCTCACAGTAGGGTAACACCAATATGACTTCACTGGCTTAGAGCTGACTCTATTTCCAACAAGCAGGAGCATGTTGCAAACAAAAGATATGAACAAGGCAACTCCTGTTAAAGTGTTCCTGTCTCTCCATGTGCACACATGGAACAGAATCTAAGGAATCTCTTCCTTAGTGAGGTCACCTTAGCCTAACATTTACAGATAAATTATCAAGATTAGCATTTACCTCATTCTATCATGACTGGATGACTGGATTAGAGCTGCATATATAGGAACAATGTGTGCTTCTAATCCTTTGATCTAAAGCCTACCTCTCTTCTCTCCCCTCAATTGCATAACTGGTAAGAGCATGCAAGGCAGATTCGGCCTGCTTTAATTAGAACCTTCTTACATTTTAAGTTTAGTCATTCCACATGCTGATTGTGACTGAAGTTTGAACTACATAGCAAGTACAGTGATTTCACTGCTTGTTATACACAATTTTCACCTTTATCTTGTACAGGATTCTTTGATATGCATGCTGTGGCATTCCCATCAAAATCAGCATGTGACTTTGTAAAACATGTTAAGATAAAATGTAGAACAACTCAGGCAACACAAAGGCCTGCCTTAATCGTTCTTTCCATACAATCATTAAAATACAAAGGACAGAACCCACTGTTAGTAATCTTCATCTATTGCCTCTATAGCCTTATTTTCATCTGAAACTTGCAATAGGTTTGAAAATCTCTTCAGATAAGCCTCTTTCTAATTCTGCTGTAATTTCTGTCTGCTCATTTAGTTACCTGAATGGGAGTAGAAACACAGCATGTATCAGCTTCTGCATGGTGTGTAAAGCTACTTATGTATGGAAACACGTGGAAATACTTTCCATGCTTACAGAAACTGTACAACTGCTAACACAGGAGAAGAGTAAGGAAAGTTGAGATGAAATCCAGCAGCAGGAATCAAGCATAAAACCCAGCACGTAATGTGCAGTCATCCTCTGGCTATACCACTACCTCCACTGCACAAAAAGCACTGGTTCACCAATCAAGCATTTGATAATGTCTCTGTTAGCACATTAGGTGCCACAGTAACGGCTATAAAATAGATGTGGGGGGAAAAATAATCACAGTGGCACTGCATTGTCCTTGCAACAAAGTGAATTTGAGCCAGTCTCCTGTGAAAAACCGGTGACGCAGCATTTTGTAATTCATTCCAAGGCTCCAAAAGGTGGCTGGGCACTGGGACAGACTCTCCAGTGAAGTGGTCAAAGTGCCAAGCCTGCCAGAGTTCAAAAACGTTTGGACCACGTTGTGCAAGGCCAGGAGTTGGACTCAATGATCCTTGCGGGTCCCTTCCCACTCGGGATATTCTAGGACTCATTTGACCCGCTGCAAAATTGGCACGTTTGTCAGGAGTTTAACAAGTGACATCCTACAAAACCAGAGGAGTGAAACCACCGTACTCAAACGTGTCCGTGCGTGTTGCGCTGCTCGATCTGTTTGGATTATCACACGCAGAGAAGGGGCTGAAGGCATCTCCACGGCTGCCAGACATCCAGCTAAGGGCTTTGGCAGGGAGCCCCCGCAAAGCCCTGGGGAAGGCTCAGCGGGAGCAGCCGTGAGAAGGGAAGCACCAGCATCTGGTTTGTTGAGGGGCAGGGCAACCTCACTCAACAGCCGTCCCTCATCCCGGCCGGCTCCCCAGGGCTCCACCGGCGCGGCCGGAGGGCCCTGTGCGCCGCCCGCTCGTCACCTGTGGGTGGGCTCCGGGCCGCGACAGCGCCCAGCGGGACTGACCAGCAGCGACGGAACACACCGAGCAGACCCACCTCCCGTTCCGCCGCCTCTACGGCTTCTCCCGCGGAAGTGACGAGCTCTTCCCCCGCCCTGGGGCGGGTCCTGCCGGGCCGCGCCGGCCCCTGCCGAGGTGGCAGCGCTGCGCGCTCCGCCCCGTATACCTCCCTCGGTTCCGGCGCTGGCGGCGGGAATGGCGGCGCTGAGCCTCACCGTGGACGCGGGCAGTCCCCCGCTCGCCCAGTGCGGGCCGGGCCGCGCCGCGCCCCGCGCTGCCCCATCTCGCCCTGCCGGGGGTTCCGGTGGGGCTCTGTCCCTCCCGGCCTCCCTCGCTCTCTCCCGCCCGTGTTGCATCATGCGGCGCCGGCCGTGCCCGCCTGCGGGGCTGGGCGAGGCGGCAGCGGGGCCCGTGGCTGTCCTTCCCATTCCTCTCGTCCTTCCCGTCCCTGCTGCCTTTCCCGGGCCCGTGTGCCCGCTGCAGGTCCCTCTGGGCAGCTGCTGGGGCCGTGGCGGAGCGGCCGGCACTGGGCACAACTCGGGCTGCGGGAAGTCGGGCACGGGTGCAGCCTCGGGTGACTTGGCACGTTGAGGCTGCATGTTCAAGGCAGCCCTAGTTCACACTGCCTGTGCGTGAGCTCTGCCGCTGTCTTACTATCTTTCAGTTCTAATCTGCTGCTCAAATTCCCCTCTTGGGAGCTGCCTCGAAGTTGCGCTGTGAAATCTTGCTTTCTCAGTTGCTCACTGCCCTTCGATGTTATTTGGCCTTAAAAAATGTGAGAACCTCCTTCATTGCACTTCCACCCCTCTGGAAAGAATCTTTTGTATGTGTTCCATAAAATTTCTCCATTTCGTTATAGCTATTCAAAATAAACTTTCTTCCTATTCTTCATCATATTTTATTGATTTCTTTTTCTTGCTGTTACTCCCAAATGCATTTCAGAGTTGAACACAACTTGCATGACTACTGATTCAAGGTATAAAAACATACAAGTTTTAAGTAAAATTTCTTCTGATACTTGTTTATGCTGATTTGCCAGAAAAGAAGATGATGCAATATGAACTATGATTAACATAATCATAATTTTGATTATCATAATCAGGTTTAGGGGCTTTGGAGACTTATTTTCTTTGACAGCTGGTGAGTGGCACTGGAGGTTTATTTCAGGAGACTGCATGATTGTGTCAGAAATACTACATATTACAGATGAAACATTTATATCAAGGAGACAAGCACACTCATCTTACTCATCCCTACTTCATACCCTTCATCATGTCTGCTGTGCAGTGGGAAAAGTGTGGTAGTTTTTAATGTCATCAGTATTAATTACATACCTTGTTGCACATACTTGTCATTTTTAAAGCATTTTCATGCATGTTATTAAAATACCTGTGTTACTAGCATGTTTCGTAAGGGATATCACCCTGAATTTCACAGATGAGTAGCTGAGGGATAAGAAGAAGACCTTGACTTATTCTTAATGCCACAAGAAGGGTATTCAGCTGAGCAGAGGTGAGAGCTAGGGAATTCCTAGCTCTAGTGGTTTGTATTTAGGCCAATGTATTAATAGCTTATAGTATCATCTGCCTTGGTAGCTGGAGCATTGTTCTAGGGACAGTAAAGTGCACAGCACGCTATGGAGTCTGTAACAGGTTAGGTGCCTTTCCAGACTAGAGTACAGTCCCTTCGTTGGTTTGCCTATGCAAAAGCTTGCTGCCTTTGTACGTGCTTCTGAGCAAAGTTAAAGAACACAAGCTCCTCTGCTTATGCTCAGCAGGCTGACTCTGGAGCAGAGCCAGTGCAGAAATGCAGCCAAGTGAGCTCAGTGTTTTGTTTGAGCTGCTGTATCGTGCTGTAGAGCCTCGAGATCAGAGCAGGTTTGCATCAAGCCTCTTTGAATGTGGGCAGAGCTGCCTTCCAGTCAATGGTGTAGCCTAAAAACTTCAATAATTCTTTTCTTTCTGGAGACCATTTTTTACTGTCACTGGTGAACTACTTTGAAAACCCATTGTAAACTTCCTGCACTTTTACCTGGATAAAGTTTCTTGGTTTTGAATGGCTAATCTTTTCATAAATTTCAAATCAGGTTGAAAATAGTCTCATCCTTGTTCAGAAAGTGCTGGTATATTCAGTAATTGATCTCCTTTGATGCATATGTCACGGCTGGGATGGAGTACATTAGTAATACTGTTCAATAATTAAGAGCTTTTTGATTACATTCTCATATAGTACAGGACAGGACTAATTTTTACCATACCCTTAGGAAGCAAAAATGTATTGCAGCTGACACTTGCTGACCCTGCTACAGATCACTGTGTGCTGGACATTATCAATTTGAAGCTGTAAGGATTGCCAAGAGAAAGCTTCTTGCATATGAGACTGAATGTTGATTTTTTTTTTTTTGTATCCCTGGGCATTCTCACTAGAAGGAGCCAGTGCAGTCACCTGGTCCTAGTGGACAGGAAATGTAACTGGTTGGCTGTAACTAGGAAAGGTATCTCTCCCTGAAGGAAGTTCAGTATCTTTTTGTCTTGTTTTTTCAAGGAGCTCTGCTGACGGTGGAGCATGTGAAGAATGATGTTGAAATTTCAGTGCAAGAAGGCAAAGAAACCATCCTCTCTGTGTCTGAGTAAGTGACTTTGCATCTCTCCTGCTACCTTTGGGTCAGCAGTTTTAAAAATCACGTGGTTGTAACATTGACAGTAACCTCTTGAAGTAGGAGGAAGAGAAAAAAATACAGTTTTATTCATCATTGCATTACTGATGTCTCTGTAGCACAGGCAAAACATTTACAGTATATTCTGAACTAGATCTTTATGGAAAAAACTTTTTATTTACATGTACTTATGTATAATCATTTATGCTGTTACCAGTCACTTCACTGTTCAGGACTTTTTGTGGTGCCGTGGATTACCAACAGCAAGACAGTTTTCTATTAGAGAGGTTTGATATATCAGATTCCTTGGACTTGTACATGTGTGGTGGACTGAAATTTGAATGTTTAGATTACATTATTTTAGGCTCTCTCCTGTGTGTGTGTAAGCAAAAACATGATGTTATCTCAGGAAAGTGCTAATTAACTGTGTCGTGCTATCCAGTGTATACATCTGCACACTGTAGAAAGAATATTGGAAATTTTTGTAGTAATCTATTGTCTGTCCTTCTAAAAATTGGAGTGGATACAATCTGCCATTGGAATGGATAATTTCAAGTTTGGGGCACGAAGATGGTTTTTACAATCTGAGATCAAATGCCTATCAGAAATGCAGGACTAACTGTTTTGGGAAGCTGCATTGTCATCTTTGATTCCTTGTCAGTTAAGAATATTGGATATTATCAAGGGGAGATATCTGGATATTATCAAAGGGAGATATCCTGCTGTCTGACATTTCAGTGAAATTGTGGCATTTAGTGTCTACAGTAAGGAGCATATTTGTACACATGAGCATTGCAGTTGTAACTTAAAGTTTATTAACACCATGATGGATTTGGAATTACTAATTGTAATGGTAGTTTTTGAACATTGATTGTTCTTTTGAAGATCGGGGGGAATCTATTGTTCACAGACCTGCTGACAAACTCTCATTTTGTGAGAAGATGATGTTCAGTAGAAGATGCTGTTAAAGCCACCAATGCATCATATACTGGAATACCTGCTTGTCTGTAGAATGGCTATAGAAGCAACATATTTCATCTTGTATTGCAGTTACTGACTTGCCCCTTATAAATTAACACCAACTGAGAATTTCCATGTCTTCTAACTTAGGTAAAGAGCTTGTCACTCTGTACATATATTTGCAAAAAATCAAAGCACGGGAAGATTCACAGTCTTCAGTCATGGTTGTTTTACTGGTTGCAAATATTGTTTTCTGTTTAAAATGTTAGACCTGAACTCAGATAGGAGTTCTTGCAAATTCTGATATTGCATGATGTCTTCTGCTGTGCCTGGTGATAGCATTGAATTTGTCGTTTTGAATTAAAGCAAGAAAAATGTGACAGGTTGTATTGGGATTTAATTTGTACAGCTTTAATAATCTTCAACATGTGTTTTGCACATGTGGGATACAGCTTATATAACAGAAAGTTAATTGAATATTTTTTAGTTGCAGGAGAAAGTTTTCCCCTAAAGTAGCCTTAGTCAGGTTTAGATTTTGTTTTACTTTGACAGTTTAGGCAGTGTATGGATGTATATAGCAAAATATATGTATACACTCCTGTGACGGTGTTGGAAACGGTGTTCCTGTGATGGAAACGATCTTGGAATATTTTAAATGTATGTAGTTGGCTTTGAAATACTATTTATTTAATTAGATAATTTAGTGTTACCATGCATTCTTCCTACTGCATTGCAAAACCACTCATTTTGGCTGTTATGGAACTTATCAGAAATGTAAAACAAACGCTCTTCTGCACTTTGGCCCCGGGTGGATAATGTCTAGAATCATGGTCCCATTAGATGGAAATTTTTGTGTGTTAGTGTCCTCTCATCCCTGGCATTGGCTTATGTTCAAGAAGTTATACCAGACCTCAGTATTGCATTAATTTTCTCTTGCTTGGTTGTACGATCATTTTAAAAATTGATTCTCCCCCTTAAAGTCTGTTAAAAGTATATCTGCAACGTGAGAGGCATCAGCTGAACTCATCTCTCAACTAATGCTTTTGGTAAATGGATTTCATGGCATCAGTTCTGCTGAACCATCTTGTTTTGGCATGATGTGAAAATCACTGGGGATAGTTCAGATTTTGATTTCTTTTTTTTTCAGGAATCCATTAGTTCTAATGACTTCACTTGAACAAGAAAGAACATTTTATCTGTGATTCTTGTAGGTCCTTTTTTGAAGCTCAGTTAAGATATGGTGTCAAAATTTTCAGCTAACTAGCTGAAACTTAGCTGTCAGCTACGATAAACCTGAAAGGTTCATCGCTCATTTGAGATGACGCATTTTATTTTAAAGGTTATTTTTGAAGCCCTGGCTTCAAAACTTCATGTAGTAATAGCTCCTAAGCAAACTCCGCTAAGTGCTGATGGCTTTATGGAGAGTTTTGGTGTACCTGTGTCTTGTCAGAAAACAAACTGCAGTACAACTTTTGTGTTTTGTGTGGTGAGCACATGCACATTTCAGAGTAGTTATTCCTCCTAGGTAGATCAATCCAACCATTCTGCAAAGCTTTTTACAAATCAAGTAAGTATTGATTTATTATAATTGAAAATAATTTGTGTTTTGGGGTTTTTTGTCTTTTTTTTTTTTTTTTGGTCACTTTTTCCCATCTTGTTTTCTTGAATATTTGCCCTGGTGTTTAATTATGTGGCATTTCATGTCGCTCTTAATAGCCGCCCTTTGCCTGTAACATTGCATTGTCCCTGTTCATTCTTCCTTACTTAGTCCTGGAGTTAGCAAGCACTGGCTGCAAAGAGCCTTTCGTAACTTTTCCAAAGAGGTCAGTTAGTGATGTTTGGGTGGGAGTGTTTTGTTCTTCCTGAAGAAAATAACGACTTTTGAAGCATAAGTAAGATTTTACTCAGAGTAACATTTTCCCATTTCATACATGTTTTCACTTTTGCTTGAGTAATCAAGGGGTATTTGTTTTGGTATGAACTAGTGAAAACAATAAAAGTGCATTTCACAGGCTTTTCAAGTGAAAACCTATTGGAAATGTTTTGTTTTTCTCAGTTTAAAAAAACTTCCTTAAAATTGGATAGTGGGAAATTAGAATAGGACACTGTGTATTTAAACACCCTACTGTGACTTTTGTTTTTAGTTATACTTTATGGATCTTCTATATATATACTGGATCCTAGATGCTTGGAAAGCAAGCAGAATTAAAAACAAACATACAGAAAAACTCCTCCCAATGAACTATATTCCTTGTGTTTTACTGCAATTAACCTAATGAGACTGGCTGGACCATTTGTACTAAAAATGGGACACATTCTAATTGTTAATATATCAAGTACATTTTGCATAATTTTCATAACTTTTGTTGATTTTTGCAAGGCTTGAGGGCTATCAGATTTCTTTTAATTTTATAAAGGACACAGTAGGTAAAAAAGGAAATAGAGAACAATGACAGAACAGAAGTAGAACCTTGGTTGGACAAGTTGGAGTTAGCATTCAGTCCATTAAATTGATTAAATGTTCAAAAGAACACCTACAAGGACTCCTTTTGTTGATATCAGTGCTTGATTTAGAAGCAGTTGGAGCTCTGTTTTTGCAATCTGCATCTACATGGGACTGTAGAGTAGAGAAGAGTATTATCTGGAGAACTGATGCTTCTGATGCATTTTTCTTCCAAAGCTCTTTTAGTAAATATTAGTTTGTCTTAGATAAACTGGAAGCTAGATTTCTGACAGTGTGCAGCTTTTTTTGGTATTGTATATAATGTAGAAAAGGGACATGAAAACAAAGAAAGAAATACTCCCTTTGGAGAGCCTTTCTTCTCAGGTCAGTTGAGAACTTTCATAAGCAGAATGGGGACAACAATTCAAATTAGTCTGTTATCTGGAGAAGACTGGGTAAAAAAACAAATACAGGCAGGCAAGTTTGTTCACCAGGGGATGGTCTCTGTGAAGTGTGAATTGAGTAAAGTGAGTAACAAAAGAACAGGTTTTTACCCCTTAAAACTGTGATGTGGACCTCTCAATTCTTCTGTTCATTCACTAGGAATCCTCTTCAAAGTCATCCTTCTTTTATGAAAATAAAACAAATATTGATTAGCTCCTTATAATCTGGGAAATCTGTAGCTCAGGTTATAATTATGAATTCAGTCAGATGTGGAGAGAGTTTTAGTGTTTGAAAGAATAATCAGAGTCTTATTTTCAGCCTAAACAAAATTCTTTCACCTTTAGAAACTTATTATTCCATCTAGTGGAAGGAAAGCAAGAACTTACTTATTCTTGTGCTAGGTTTTTGGGGGTTGTTTTTGTTTTTGTTTTTTTTTTCCTTCTGGTGACCTAGTACCTGTTGGTTCACCTGGAATCTATTTTGTGTTTGCTTTGCACATGCTTCAACTGTGTGTGTGCAATTAAAGCTGAACTGACTGGAGGTAGTAATTTACTGTGCCTTTGTCATGCCTCTTTCTGTTTTCAGGCAAGTTTCATTTACCAATGTGAATTCAATAGCTCGGTACCTGGCTCGAGTTGCTTCCTCTGCTGGATTGTATGGCTCGAATCTGTTGGAACACACTGAGGTGAGAAGGAATCACAGAATCATAAAATGGTTTGGGTTGGAAGGGACCTTAAAGACCATCTATTTCCAACCCCAAAGACCATCTGTTTCCCATGGGTAGGGATACTTTCCACTAGACAGGTTGCTCAAAGCCCCATCTACCTTGGCCTTGAATCATGTTCTTGTCTTTTTTCCCACTTTTTCGGCCTGTTCTAAGTTTGGGGTTTTTTGAGGGGGGGGGTGCTTTGGGGTTGGGGTTTTTTTTGACCTTGTGTCTATTGTTCTGCATTTTATTGTTAGACAGAGGTTTCAACTATGTGGGATGCTGAGAGTTTTGTTTTGACAAGCTTCCTCCTCTGTATAAAGAAGACTAAGAAATCTGAACTTCGAAGGGGTTGCCCTTGTCCATCCCTGCAACAGCAGCTCCTAAGCTGACTGCTCACTAATATAAAATAATTCAGGTTGAAAGGTGATAGGTACATGGGGTTTTTCCTCAGCTCTGTTCCCATCAGTTGCTATCTTGTAACACTTTATTGTAACACCAAGGAACACTGTGTGGCATTGAAATCCTGAAGTAGTTTTGCTGTACATGATAGACAAAACCCTGACCTCAGTTTCTTCTTGGGTCTAGCTCAGAATAATCAATCATATGCTGAATTTTAAATTGATAACTGAAATCAGCAGACAAATTGAAATGTATTACCTCTGAAATTTGGGTACGGGTTGAAGGACTTGATTCAGGTCTTTTCTTCTTGAAGCCAATGGTAATCACTCTCCAATGACTCTGCAGCCCTTATAGCTGGTCTCAAGGGAAGTGTTGTCTTAGTATTTTGCCTGTGAGACAGTAAAAGTTGTAAGTTATCTTGTGGCTATTTAAAACTTTTGTCCAAATCTCTTGTTTTTAAGTTAAGCTCAGACCTCATCAAACACACTTTCTGGGCCACTATTTCTGGTACAATACTTCTTTTCACTTCTGCCTCTTTCAAAAGTAATACTGTACTTGCAGAAGTACAGGGACAGCTGCATTTGTGGTGTACATATTTTGGTGTGCAACTGCAAATGACTGAACTGAATTCTGTGGTGGTTATAGTTACATCTGTGCCTGCCACGTTGGCTTTAATGTTGGAAGGATTCCCGTTGCAGTTTGCAGAACACTTACACATGAAATAGGATCAGGGGAGTAGACACTTAGTCTCTTGCAGGGTTGAGGGATTCAGTTTATAGAGAGGGCCACAACCAGCCTGATTCTTAACCTTTTTTTCATATGTTTATGTGCAGAGTTGCAGGTAGAGACTTTTGCAGGAGAGAGGAATAGGACTTGTGAAGGGCAGGGCTTTGATTTCTTCAAATCTAAGAGGAGATGAGGAAGAGAATATAGAGACTGAGGGGATACTAACCAGTAGCAGCACCAGGAAGAGGAAATACGGGATCTAAATAGTTGAGGGATAATGATGATTATTATGTATGTACTGTGTGATAAGTATCTAAGAACTGCTTATTATTTTACCAAGAGGAATAACTTCAGTAAGTTGGTGTTTTTTGCAGTTTGAATTCTTGCTGAAAGAAGAAATTAAATTTCATCATTTAGTATTGTTCTGGGTGAATTTTTTAGTATGATTTATTTTAGACATTCTTTCAAGAGATATTATTATCTGATATATTTAATTCTAATGTTCCTGTTAATATTTTCTGCTCAGCTATTAGATCAATTGTGTATTATTCAGTTATTTAACAAGTTTAATTCTCATTCCTTTAGTAACTTTAACTATCTTTTGTCCCTTCAAATAAGATTGACCATTGGCTGGAATTTAGTGCTACAAAGTTATCCACGGCCAGCCAGTTCCCTTCAGCCATCCAAGAACTCAACCACTGTCTGTCTCTAAGGACCTACTTGGTGGGAAACTGTCTGAGTCTTGCAGACTTGTGTGTCTGGGCTGTACTAAAAGGTATTGGTTTATGTTCTCTGTTTCATTGGCTTGCAATCAATATACAACAGGAATCCCCAATTTTTCTTTCTTGTGGGTGCTAGTAGTGACTCCTAGCTGTATGAGAGACTGTGTACTGTCATGCACACTGCTGTGACCTGTGCATCCCTGCGGATAGCAATAGTTTAGCTTAGGAAATCCTAGATTGCTTTTTTTAAATTTGATGTTCCATTTGGAAATTTATGAGCTTTAATCCCTAGGTGGAATTTTTTCTGACTTCTTTTGTATTAGTAATTGTAAGAACATCTTTTATTACCTGCTGTCTCAATAAAATGTGCAACATAAAATTATATGCATAGACGTTTCCATGACATTATCTTAGTAGAGGAAATTTCTTCAGTGTTTACTTTGAACTATTAAAAGATGTAGATGTTACTCTGCAAAATACCCTTTAGAGGTTAAAGAAGCTTTGATGATCTGTTTTTATGTATTTAGTTTTTATTTTCTCTTGGCTCTATATCTAAAGGTGATAGGTGACAATCTACCACTCAGTATAACCTAATTCCACCTGAAAGTAGAGGGCATAATTAAGATTAAAAGCTAGCACCTTTTGGTATTTTTTCAAAGTTGCTGGTCTTAAGAGCAATTTGAAAGGAGTGTCCATTTTTTTTTTCCCCTTTTCCCCATCGGAGTCCTTCTAGTGAAGTTGTGTTCCATGGAAATTAGATGGTGGGAATACACCCCCTCAGAAATAACGGGGGATATTGGCACATGCTTCACTTATGATAAAGCTTAGAAAACATCAGATGTAAACACAATAAAAGGATATTCTATATTTCTGTCTTGAAATAAAGTTGCTACTAATTTTGAGGTGGATGATGCAAGGAAAAATGTGTGTTGACTGTTCCCCCTCAACTTCTGCCTTGATGAATGCAAGAAGGAATGCAGTAGGTTCTGGGTTTGAAGGGAATTTATTTATTTATTTAATTTGATTTTGAATGGCTTGCGTCCCCATGGCTAAATCTCTGCAGAAGAGAGAGTGAGTAGATTTTTAAAATCATCTTTTCGTAGTCTTAAAAAGCTGCTATTGATGAAAATAATTTTATTTTTATAATTTAATAGTTTGAAAACTTCTTTGTTTTCTAACAGATAATAGCATGTGGCAAGAGCAGTTAGAACAAAACAAAGCTCCTGTGCATGCAAAGAGATGGTACAGCTTCCTTGAGGTACAACGTGCTTTCCAGTCAGTAGGAGCCAAGTGGGCTGCTGGTGCACCAAAGGTTAAAATGGTAAGATTTACTCAGATCCTCTGGGGAGAGTAGCTTTATTTCTGTGAATACACTGCAAGAATTTTTTAAGTTAGAGAATTAAAAACTAAAACTAAGCAGTTGTACAGTGAACTAAACTTTTGTAAACTCTTGTTTACAGCTAAAGCTGTCACTTTCAAGGCATGAGAAAGGCATGAGTTGTCTCGTCCGTGCTTAAGTGGAATCATGGAAATATGGCACCACTTCTTTTAATCAGCACTGCTCTTTAGATGTATTGTTTGCTTTCTCTAAAGAGAGTTTGAGATCTTGATAGATCTGCAAAGATTGCTCTCTTCAGTTGACTGAATTTTTTAATCACTTTCAGGTTAAGAACACTAAGATACAAAACCTTAACTAGCAACTGTTTTCTTCTATGGAATAAATTAGACAACTTGGTGGGACTTTTCAGTCCTGGACCAGATTCGAAGACAAAATAATTAAAAACTCTAGAATTAATCTTGTTTTGGAGTGCCTTGAGTAATGTGAAAGTTGTGAAGAGATGAATTTGAGGTCCAATATGGCAGCTTATAGGTTTGAAAGGAGACTTTGATACAGCAGCTCTTACCTAGTTTTATATCTGATTTTACAACTAATACAATCTGTAATTATGTCTCTTTTCCAGGCAACAGAAAAAGAAAAGAAAGCAGATGTTGGGAAGTTTGTTGAACTTCCTGGCGCAGAGATGGGAAAGGTCATTGTGAGGTTTCCTCCTGAAGCAAGTGGGTAAGAAACATGAGCACTTTGAGAAGGTTCTATTTGTGTCTTGTGTTTAAAAAAAAAGTACTTTGGTAAGGATGTTAATCAGCTTATAAGACAAGGCTGTTAAACTGAATGAGCGATTAAAACTTTGTCTCCACTAGAGCTGTTCATTCAGTTCTCCTCTGTACTTTGTTGCAGTGTTTCCTGAACTTGGAATAGGGAGTTTAGTTGTAGAAGTGATGTGCTGCTCAGCAGTAGGGTGAGGAGAAGCAGGAGGGAAGCATTTGCATGGATAATGGATGTGTGTGCCCTGCTAGGAGCTATGGTGTGGACATGCAGTCCTTCTGAACTGGGTCAAGGGACTTGGTGCTTCCCAAGGAAGCTTAGATTTGAGAAAGGAAAGATGTATGGGATAGCTTTCTTTGGGGAAGCTTGACTACCAGATGTATAATGGAGGCTCAGGGGTCCAGACTGTGTGGCATACCATAGAACAAACTCCTTAAAGACCACACAGAGGAGATGTAATGAGCCAGTATAATAAACTCAATTTTCAGCTAGCATTTCATTTTCTGCTTCTTTTTGGAGCTGCCTGATGACCTATAAAGTTTCCACAATTGCATTTTTTCATTAAACTGGCTGTTCAGCATCACATGACTTTGTGCAGTTGTGTTTCTTACTCTATTAGTCCAATATAAACTATTAATCAAACATTGTAAATTATGTACATGTGTGTCTATAATATATTCTCAACTTTAGTAGCTTTTAGTGTCTTAATCCTGGTGTTTTAAAACACCCTGTTCTTCAGGGACATGTAACTCTCTTTTTGTAAGAGAATTTAATTTTGTGGATTTGGAAATTTATAATTTAAAATGTCAGCGGCTTTATAGCTTATATTAAAAAATACACAGCAATCAGAAGATTCCTCTCTTGTGAATGTGGTAGGTTAAGATTATCTGGTAGCTGCTACTGGGTATCATCAACAGTTGCTTTAAGTTAGTCTGTAAAAATGGAGATAATTGCAGTCTAATCTTTATATCCATAGCAACACTCTAATTTACAGATTTAGGTATTTTTAACAGTTATCTACTAAATTTTTGGCAGAAGAAACATAATCTATTTTCATAAATGTATAGCATTTCAACAAATATCCTAGGTTTGCTTGTTTGTTACACTTACATATTGATATCCATTCTTTCTCCTTCCTTCACAAATAAAGATGTCTGTCTGAAGTAGTTCTGGTGTATATATTTGTTTTTTAATTTCCTTTTTAGGTATCTGCATATTGGTCATGCCAAAGCTGCCCTGCTAAATCAGCACTACCAAGTTAACTTTAAAGGAAAACTTATTATGAGATTTGATGACACAAATCCAGAAAAAGAGAAAGAAGACTTCGAAAAGGTATGAAAAGGCAGCAGAGTGATTATAAGCTGTGAACGAATGATAAGTGCATGCCTCTCTTTTCTTTCATGCTTGTTCTTATGGATTATCCTTCCTGGACAATGGAGCAATAAAAACCACATCTGACATGAAGAGGATAAAGATGTAAGAAAACTACCTTTCCTCAATCTTACAGTGCACATTTGCACACTTTGCAGGTTATTCTTGAAGACGTTGCCATGCTGCACATCAAACCAGATCAATTTACATATACTTCAGATCACTTTGAAACGATAATGAAATATGCTGAGAAGCTTATTCAAGAAGGGAAGGCTTATGTGGATGATACTCCTGCAGAACAAATGAAAGCAGAGCGTGAGCAGAGAGTGGAATCTAAACACAGGAATAACTGTAAGATGTTTTATGCTTCAGTCTTGCTTTCTTACCTTTTTGATTTGGCATCAAAACTTGATTTTTGTTAACAAATATGAGTGAAATTACTAAATTGTATATCTTCAAAGTCCTTATAGGGACTTGAAAGTGTTTAGTGCTTTGTCCTACAAGGCTGGATGGATTAAATGTACATTTAGACCAAGGCAGTAAACTTGTGTGTGTATGAATTCATTACCACTTAAAAATTCAAAATATAAAATGTATGAAAATTAATTCCAGTGTCCAAAAAGGGGGGTGACACTGATTTTTGTTACTGCAGTAATAAAACTTGATTCTGTGTCAGCTTCATAATACCTTAGAAAATGGTTTATTTTTGTTGTTCTTAGGTGTTAATAAGAATCTACAAATGTGGGAAGAAATGAAAAAGGGAACAGAATATGGACAAACTTGTTGTCTACGAGCAAAAATAGATATGAGTAGTAATAATGGATGTATGAGGGATCCAACTCTTTATCGTTGTAAAAACCAGCCTCACCCTCGGACTGGAAATACCTACAAGTATGTCCACTTTCTCCTTCTGTGGCCTGTAGCTTTTGCTCTTTTCAGTGCATTTACAATTCCTTAGTAAATTTCTTTTAATACCTGAAACCTGCTAGCATTTTTCAACCAGAATATGTGATGAGCCTCTTGACTTTCTGAAACTTGTGCAAATGACTTATTAAAAGCTGTGAGATGGCCATCATGGTCAACAGTGAATATTATTTCAGATTTGGTCCTTATATATGTTTGAAAAAAACATTAGCAGTGTGGGGTTGGTTTTTTAGGCCTGAATGTTAAGGCTGTGATCAATTAATTTCTTGAAGGCTTTCATCTTAACAATGTATTGTCCTCTGGATCTTTTTGTGGACAATTTGTTGTGTATGTGTTATTTTAGT
Organism: Hylia prasina; assembly: GCA_013397195.1. Taxonomy (NCBI): domain Eukaryota; kingdom Metazoa; phylum Chordata; class Aves; order Passeriformes; family Sylviidae; genus Hylia; species Hylia prasina. The sequence continues at coordinate 33,696 of VYXD01006972.1, read as the reverse complement.
CTTGATTTGAAAGATTTCAGGATCGTAGGTTATAAATATTTATAATACATGAATATAAACTGCACTGAGTTTAAATGTTTAGGTGGGAGGAAAGAGTTTTGTTCTGCCCTGCTAATTAAAGATCTTTTTTGTCAGGGTTTATCCCACGTACGACTTTGCCTGCCCCATTGTTGATAGTATTGAAGGTGTCACACATGCACTGAGAACAACTGAATACCATGACAGAGATGAACAGTTCTACTGGATTATTGAGGCTCTGGGCATAAGGAAACCCTATATCTGGGAGTATAGCAGGCTAAACCTCAACAACACTGTGTTGTCCAAGAGAAAGCTCACATGGTTTGTCAACGAAGGCCTTGTGGATGGATGGTATGTTCCATGGCTGTAGGTCAGCACTGTTCCCTAAGATCCTCATGACTGTCTTGTTAATTTTTGCTTTGAGACAGTTTGAATCAATATTTAAACAATATTAAAGAATATAGATGAATTACACTGGCTTCTGCATGTACAATGTGTCTGTTTCCTACTCTGCAGTAGCTGTGTACATACATATTCATGTCCTGTGAGACAGCTTATTTTTGGACTCTGGCTCTTGCTGTAGGTGGTATTTACACATTTTCCACTCTTGACTCATTGGTTGTTGTCATTGGAGTCATTCCTTAACAATGCCAGAAGAGGGCCTGAATTAAAATATTTCTGGTCCTATCCATCTAGTCAAATCCGTCCCATTTCTCTCCTACCTGCCCTCACTCTCCTCCTTTCTGTTAACTTTTTCAGATTAATTTGATTTCTGCAGACAGTATTTGGTGGACTAGTTGTCTAGTTATCAGTTGAGTTGAAAGCTTAGATTCCTAGTTTATGCATGGAGCCACTTGGCTAGAGCCAAATTTATCCTTTCCTGCCCCTGCCTGTTCTTTTCCCTAGAGGTGTAGCTGGTCTTATGATGACCTCTCCTTCTCTAAGCCTCCCTGTTAGGTCCTCAGCAAGGTTTGCTTCATGTTCCCACCAAACTCAGATGTTACACTGCAGATCAGGCCTCTTTATTTCTTCCATAACAGAAAAAAAAAATCATAGAATTCCAGCACTTATATCAAGAGGAAGCATTGTCACTTCTTTCCAGTAACATTTTCTGGGTGCCCTTGGTAAGGAAATAATGGATAGGGACGTAACTTTTGCCTTGCTAGTTTTGAGAAACCTAACCTTCACCATACATTTTGTATGTGTAAGAGCTCAGTCTTCTTAGTTAGGTGTCTCACCTAGCTGTGAGTCCACTAAGTAACTGTGCCTTTCATGTGTGGCAGTATTAGTAAAGTTTTTGATTAGTGTAAAATTTAGAAAATTTTGTATATGACACTAATGGAATACCTTTTTCCACCAGGGATGACCCGAGATTTCCCACTGTGCGTGGTGTCCTGAGAAGAGGCATGACAGTTGAAGGGTTAAAACAGTTTATTGCTGCTCAGGTGGGTGTATTCTTCTGATTCTCTGAATCTCCCTCAATAAGTTTCACAAGGTTTTGTGAAGTTTCAGTTAATATAATTGTCACGGGGAGGTTTCTTCTTTTGAAGCTTTGCTACCTTGATGTGTATTGCTTCAACAATAGTAGCACCTGTGAGTAGGTGTTGGCAAAATGGACTTGCAGGTTTCTTACTTGAAAAGGGCTTATTTTGCAAGCTAAAAAACTGTTTTTGAAGATGAAAGCAAACCACAGAGGGGTTTCAGTGTAAAGAACTTTGTTTTAAATTAGTCTAAGAGCTAGAATATTTATATTAATGTGGTGTTGGTTTGGGTTTTTTTTTTCCAGGGCTCCTCCCGATCGGTCGTGAATATGGAGTGGGATAAGATCTGGTCCTTTAACAAAAAGGTATGTGCTTACTGGGATTTGATGCTACCCCTGATACCCTCTTTCTAGGATATGTAGAGCATCCAGCGTTCATTGGAGTGCTTATCACAACAAGTAGCAGTTGCAGTATGCTGCATCATTTGTCACACTCTCAGGAAAATGGAATGTCCCCCCTTTCTAACCTGAAGAAGCACTAATCCTATTGATTCTCCTATACCAGTACTTCCTTGCCTTCCTTAGTAGTATGGGAAAAGATAATGGTATTTGCTGTAAATCTGTTCTGAAAACTGCATTTCATTTTTCTGCTTTCAAGCTGCGAGCTATCTGTAAGAAGGTATTACTTAATGCTTTTTACCTTAGCATATAGCTTACAGTGCTGTAAGCATACATAGCATAAGCTATCATTTTGCAGCTTCATAGCACAGTCACACTTGCTTGTATAACAGGAGCTCTACAAACCCACTGAAAATGCATTATTCCTAGTTTTCAAAGGCTGCCCACCTCTGGTTTGGCTGATTTTTCGACATAAACACAAATTTTCCCAAATTTGGTTCATGTTGGCCGCGTTTCCTTTCTGTGGCAAAAGGAGGAATGCAGTGCATGCTCTGCCTGGGAAGATCAAGCCAGCACTGCTGGAGTTTCTGACTGACTGGCAAATCAGGAATATTGCATCTTGATATGATGAGTTGCTTTTTGGCAGCAGATGCTTGGACACTATAATAAGGCGATTTGTTTTCATGAGGATCGCATATTTTGTGTGATTGTGGAAACACCTGTTATTTTCCATTGGGATTCCTGCTTGGTTTTGCCTAGATAGTACCCAGATCTGTTCATTTAAATAGATTTTGCTTGTCTAGCATGTGTCTTGTATTTCTTCATGTATTTTGCATTTGATTTGCTATGTACATGTAGGTTTATGAATTGGTTCTTTCTGTTGCTGCATAAATGTATTTATGACTAACAACTGGTTTGAGGGGAAGAATCCACAATGGACTGTCAAGGCTCATTTTTTTTTAATTGACTTTTAAACTGAGTTTCTTTAAACCTCTGACTCAGCTCTTTGAACAGCACCATATTTATCAGCCAGTTTTATTTACATGTGGCTGTGCAGATGGTAAGCTATCTGCAATAGGAGCAAAACCAATTGGCTGTTTACAGGTAGTTCTGAGCTCAAAGACTTTATCAGGATGACAACTCATATTTTATATGTGATCCTGTAATTTTTAGCACCTGATGAGGGATTGGGAGTTTTAATGAATAAAATAAAGAGCCTACTAATAACACTATAAAATCTGGTCATTTAATTATCAAAATTATGATGTGAAGTCATTATAATACCCCTACATTTTGAGATATATACACAAGTCCTTTTTCAAAGTGTATGTTTAACATTTAGGAGTTTGACCTCAATGACTACTAACTTATGAAAGTGTGTCTTCTTAAAAGTATATCATCATATCACTTCATTAGCTAATGTCAAGTAATGAGAACCTAAATGCCTTTCTCTGAAACGCAGAAAAATATATGGATAGCTGTGAGCATTTTACTTGAGCAGGAATAAACCAGGAGAGCAAAAATCACTTTATATTACTAAAAGCAGGTGTTTTCCTTTGTGTTAGTTTCCAGTTAACCTGGTAGGCCTCTGATATTCCTTTTGGCCTTAGATGACTGTTTTACTTGAATTATCTATTTAAGTGCCTCTGAGCAGTTTGACAAACCAGTATTTTAGGTATAAAAAATGCTGTGAAAAACTACAGCAGCTAAGTTTGATAATAGGCAATAAAAATACAGGAAGACATCCTAGTGGTACCTTTTTCTTGCCAAACTCATGTAGAAATCCTAATGAAGTGTTATGGTATGCCTTATTATAGTATCTAATGTGTCTGTTGTAAAATTGCAGACTTGATTGGTGCCTCCTCCAGAGCCAATTCCATCACTGATTCTGCTGGAGTACTGGCCTGGAAAATGAGTATGAGATCAGGTCTTGTGCTGCTGGAAAAAGAACAAACTCCACTTAAAATTATTGCTTTAAATTTAGTTAACTAGAGAAAAAGTGGTTCAGATGTAATAGCCTATGTGCACAGTAAAACTGTATAAGAGTACATTTTTATGTCTTCCCTATAAGGCATTGAGTCATAACTTTGGTTACTTCTGCTGTCAGTTAGGTGTTTGCAATTTTATATATGACTAGGAGAATTCAAAAAGCAAAACAGATATTATATAATATTACGAAAAGATAATTTATTTACACACATTAAGAAGAAAATAAGAAAAGGAAAAAAACCTAAATAAACAACAAAGTAAACTTTCAGACCATCCTTCTTTCCCCCCACAAGTATTCACTTTCTTACACAAAACATGAAAAAGACAAAACCTGTAACTTCAGTCAGTTTTACCATACAAAAAATAATCTTCCATCAGTTCTTTAGGAAAGGAGTGGTTTGGAGTCCCATGGAGACATGGTCACACGAGGAACAGCCCTCAGGTGGCTTTTAAGCCACACACCTGCAGAGGCCTGAAAAGGAACCTCTGCGAACTGTGAAATCCTACCCATTAGCAGCTTTCCCAACACCACATACGGGCCATAATCTGCTTATTAGGGGTACTGTTTAAGAATGCCTCCTCTAGTATAAAACAAAGATTCTCCTTTTTTTCTGTTTCCAAAATCATCTTCATCTCAAAACTCAAAATCTCCTTTTTTTCCCCTTAGGAGCAGAAAAACCAATTTCATATCACTTATACCAGTACTTTACATCCCCCCTAAACAGCATCTATATGTTACAGGAAAAAAACACTCCATTCTCCAGTAATTGAAAATGTCCAGCCGAATTAGGCCACTCCTTTTCCTTTGCCTCAAATAGTCTTTTCACTCTCTCTTCACTGACTCAGTCTCATGCT
>VYXD01006972.1:0-28902 GCA_013397195.1 Hylia prasina | reverse complement strand
CATCCTGTTTTCTCAGTGGTTAAACTACCTGCCAACAGCCAAGAACTGGCCTCTGATAGGTGTTCAACTTTTTCTAAAGGAAATTTAGGTCCTGACAGGGTAACACACCACATCCTCCTTCAAGCAAAAACCAAACCGTGTCAACCCATAACACCAATCCAGTTTTTACTCAGAGTATTTTAGTAAAGGTTGGAAATTGTAAAGTATTACCACTATTTTCTCACTATTCTTTAGTTTTGGATGAAAGTGACATTAAAGCAAACTTTGAAAAAATGCAGTAACATAAAGAATGCCAGTTAATTTTTTTTTTTTTTTTTTTTGTGGTTACTATTTTGTAAAGCATCTTATTTCTCTGTCAGTGGCATCTATTCATGATCCACCTCCATTGTTTTCTGTAGGTTATAGACCCAGTAGCACCTCGGTACACTGCTTTACTGAAAGATGCAGTGGTTCCGGTAAATATTCCTGAAGCTCAAGAGGAGATGAAAGAAGTGGCTAAACATCCAAAGGTTCTTGATTTACTCTCTTAATATTCTTGTACTGCAGCTCAGTAAGGTTGGGAAGTACCTTGGCATGAAACATTCAAGAAGGAGAGTCCTGCTTTTAGCTTGCTCAAATAGCATGTGATCTGTTCAAGGGGTACTTTTTTTTTGCCTCAGAATTGTCAAAAACTGTGCAACTACTAAACATGTTTGTTCTTTTAAGAGGGAACTGGTTTTGTAAATACATAGAGTGCATATAAAAGGTGCATATAAAAGGCCTAAAAGACCTCTCTGGCAGTTTTCAGAAGAGGTGAGGCATTAAAAGCCTCAAGCTGCTCAAGCTGGTTTTCTTTTTGTTTGATGCTAACTTTCACAGAGAAGTTAAATATTACATTTTATTCAAGCTTTATGGCTATCATACAGTAGACATTCTTTATCCATTAACAGTGAGGTGTTTTTTTAAGTGGTTTATAAAACCAGGTTTTATGTGGAGAGGTAATACATTAACCTGTTGATTCTCTCAATCTCTGGATTTTTAATGTGGCTTTTAAATTTGTATAGCAAATAGTTCTTATCAAAAGCCAAAAACTTGCTGATTTGATACTTTTTGTTTCCAGTAAACAGAGTAATATCCCTTGAAGGGGGCGTGTGTTACTGATACAACTCTTTCTTGGTGCTACAATTAACAAAGATGCTTTCCTTTGAGTCTGATGGCTAAAATTGTGCTTAAACTTCACTGAAAGCGTCCCTTAGTTATATACACTTACACTGAGAAATGAGTGAATAATGAGGCTTTGCTTTATTTCTTCGTTTTGGTTTTATTGCTCTGAGTGTTCCTGTAGCCATTTCTTGTAATTGAGAGGTGGACATTGGGTTTCCCCTTTTCCCCATGGCTGATAACAAGGAAACAGGTTTTGAGCAGATGCAAGTGAGAGCTGTGACTCTTCAAGGCTCAAAAAGTCTGAAATTTGGTCAGATACAAGCCAGAATATTAAAACATTGATAGTACCAGTAAATGCTGCCTCCAATATGTGATGAAATAAATACTGACCAGAAGAAACAATTGAAAACTCCTGACCAGCTGAAAAAGTCTGAACTCACAGCTGTTGATCTTTTTTAGAAAATAAAAGTTTATCTCAATTGCTGAGATACTTTAAAGCTGAGTATTTTATAAATGATGACATTCTGGTTTCTGTCTTTACAAATCTATGCAGCTGAAAGAAGCTCCATATATATTTCCATAACTTTATAAAAAAGCAAAAATGAGAATTCTGAAATTAGCTTTGAAGGGATTTTGCATAGCAAAATGGAAACTTGAGAAAAACTTTGGGTTTGCTTGTGAGATCAAAGATGTATGGACCTTAAGGAAATGAAATATGCTGTCAGTGGATTTTTTGAGTGTACTGTCAGGGGAATGCAGTCAACACCTGTGAACAAGAAACTGGAGAGAGCTATGGGAAGATACTGTAGCTTTGCATTACTGTTATTGTCCATCCTCTGTGTTCCTCTGTTGTCTTTGAAATGTAAACCATCATTCACAGAACGCTGATGTTGGGTTGAAGCCTGTGTGGTACAGCTCCAGAGTCCTCATCGAGGGCGCAGATGCAGAGACCCTGGTGGAGGGAGAGATGGTTACGTTCATAAACTGGGGCAATATCATCATCACCAAATTAAACAGGTAACCTGTCTAGTGGCAGATGAAATTAAATTTTGCTTTTCACCTTCTTGTTGCTTTTTCTTTTAACAGCAAGCTTGAAACAGTAAAGAACTAATGGTTGGCCATATATGTCCATTCTGTGATTCTATATTTATAAATCTACTTGGAAATATGCCATGGAACTGCTTTTTGGCATAGAGTGATTTTACTGTAGATTCAGGTTTGAAATCATTTGTCAGTCCTGATAGTGCATGTCCCTCTCATCCAGTGCTTTCCATGATTCTATGGTAATATTTCCACTGTAAAACAGCTTTTTCAGACTGAAAAAAATCACCTGGAATATTAACAACTTTCACCCCATAACAAATACTGCTTTTACATACTGAGCTACCAAACCTGTTACAGTTTCAATTGCACAACTGTTGAGGCAGGGAAGAAGACCATTTAATGTCATCATAATAGCTTTGAAGTGGTTGTGTTGAGACAGAGCCAGAATGGGGTGAGCTCTGATAGAGAACATAAGTATGCAAAGATTTTTTCCCCATGCTTTTTACTCTATATTGATATTTAAGACAACAAAATTAATGGAGAACTTCAACAGGAGTGAAGTTCATCTTTCATTTTCTATGATTCACACTTCAAAAATGAGCTCTGAACACTTGTTTTTATAGTATTGAATCAGAACTGATCATTTAGGCTGTACTGTTATAATTTCTGCTTTTCTGTAGAAATTCAAGTGGAAAAATTGTGTCCATCAATGCCAAGTTGAACTTAGATAATAAGGACTTCAAAAAAACTACGAAGATCACTTGGTTGGCAGAAACGCCACATGCACCCCTCATCCCAACTGTCTGTGTTAATTATGAGCATCTGATCACTAAGCCTGTTCTAGGTAAAGATGAAGACTTCAAACAATATATCAACCGAAATAGCAAGGTAAGTTATATTTCTGTCCCTTTTAATTCCACAAAACTTAGTGTTGTTTAGTTTTTTGTTTGTTTCTTTTTTAACTTTCACTGTTTCTAGTTGCTCTTTTTTAAATTTAGTTGGTTTTTTTGTCAAACAGATAAAATTGTGCTGGTGTATCTTGTTTCTGTGTTTCCATGTAAGCTGTCATAATCTCAAAATTAAAATATGACACTTGTTTATTCTCAGTTGTTGCCAGGCTTTTACATTTCTGAGACCAATAGTTTGAGTTTTTGTCTTGATAGCATTCTTACGATACGGCATCTTCTCTCTAGTACTTGTTCTGCTGCTGCTGGAATTAAGTAACATTTTGACACTTTGAAAAGGAGAAAATCACCACTATCCTTCTACATCTCTATTTCTTACTGTTCCTTTCCTCTGTAAGATGTGGACTGATTTCTTTAAACACTTACAGCAAGAAGAACTGATGCTGGGTGATCCGTGCCTTAAGGAGTTAAAAAAAGGAGATATCATACAACTTCAAAGGAGAGGATTTTTTATTTGTGATCAGCCCTATGAGCCAGTGAGGTAAGTTACATGAGAATGGCCTAAAGAGACTTCACAGAATTTGCTTTAGCTTGCTGTACTTCAGTGTTTTCACACACATGCCTTGGCAAGAATAATGTTGTCTGCAAATATTTTCCCCATTACCATATTCCTTTCTCAGGAATATCTGTGTGGACTGGTATGGCTTTTATTTTGCATGTTCCTGCCTCTTCAAACTGTCTTAAGCCAAGTCTATGGCACTTGAGGTGCACCCCAGCTAACCTGGATTTGGTAATGAGGTCATGGTTTCATTGTGATTTGAAGTATAGAAATTAAGAAGCAGTGCTACAGATACTAACAGGCATTTTTCTAGCTAGAGAACCTACTACTACTACTACTACTAACCTACTACTTAATTGTAACACTTCTTTAGCAAGCTGTTGAAACATCTACATGCAATTATAACATAAACATAAAAATATTTTTAAAAAAGAGGAAAACTCACATGTAAGAGGAATCACTGCAAATCCCCAGTGATGTAAATTTAGGTAATGACAGCTTTGTACAAAGATAAGCCTGCGGTTTTGTGAGAGCATCTTTTAGAAAGAGTAGCTTATTTGTTTCAATAAATGTTTAATATTTATCTTGTATTTCCTTTACTGTTGTGTTTTCTGTAAATCTTTTTATAGTCCTTACAGCTGTAAAGACGCCCCATGCATTCTGATTTACATCCCTGATGGACACACTAAAGAAATGCCAACGTCTGGGTCAAAGGAGAAGACCAAAGCTGAAACTGCAAAGAAAGAGGTAAACTGGTGGTTTAGTAAAGTACCATAAAATGTATTACTATACATCTATTTCTGTACAAGATTACATGATGAAAACTTGGCTTTTTTTTTTTTTTTTAATTAAGGCTAGTTCAGCTGTAAAAGGAAAATCTGCTCCAGTTGTTGGTCATGCCTCTACACCAGCCTGTACTGTGTCTGAATGTCACCTGATCATCTACAACAAGGTGGCTGCACAGGGTGATGTAGTTCGTGACTTGAAGGCTAAGAAGGCAGCAAAGGAAGATATTGATAAAGCTGTGAAACAGCTGCTGGCCTTGAAAGCAGAATATAAAGAGAAGACAGGCCAGGAGTATAAGCCAGGAAATCCTCCAGTATCTGGAACAGCACAGTCATCGAAGCTTGAGACCTCTGGTACCCTGGACAGTAAAGCTCTGTATGATAAAGTAGCAGAACAAGGAGAAGTGGTCCGAAAACTGAAAGCTGAGAAAGCATCTAAGGTGATGATTAAAATAATTCTTTGGTTTTGTCTGGGTTTGCATAGCCCATTGTTCTCTGTCTGTGGAGGTGAATATGTGCTTATGGATCCCGGGTTTTTATAGTGGTCATCATTTGGACTGGGCTCTGTTCTGTCAAGGCTTGTGTTTTTCACTTCTTCAGTTACATTTGTATGACCAAGTTTCTATTGGTGAAGTCCCCTATTTCTTAGTCTGGTGCTCTGAAACATGGACAGAATTTACCCAACAGCAAGAGCTGATTGTATCTAAATTGGGTCCTTGAGATTAAAATGCTCTGTCAATTTCTTCATTTGTTTAACTCAGTATGGTCAAATTATGTGACTTCATAGGATTGAATTGTTGCTGTTTAGGCTTTAAAAGAAAGCCCCCAAACCAGAAAGGAAAGACCTAAATGCCACACGTTTTTGAGACATCTTCCCCTCTGTAACTGTACACAGCAAACATAGCTACTATTAGCTGTATTAATTCTTTTCTTTCTAATGCAGAAAAAGAAGAGAGGGAAAATAACATAGTTTGCCTGCTGGTTAAATAATGTTGATAGTAGTAATGTTTGATGGCACCATAAAATCTAAATAAAGGGGAAGATCTAAATTAATTTATTGTTATAATTTTACTTAGGACAGTTAGGGTTGTATATCCCTTAATAGGAGTTACTTTGTTAAAATAGGATAGTAGAGAAAATGACTCTGAGTAACTCTACCAAGTACTTAGGAAAATGGAATAGGTGCCCATAAACTGCAGGTCTTTTTATGAAAGTATCTGTGGTACTCTTGAGAGTCATATGGCTCTATATCTTTGTTCCTCCCTCTTTCTGCCCCTTCCTTTCTTCTTTCAGGACAAGATAGGTGCTGCTGTGGAAGTCCTTTTATCCCTAAAGGCAGAATATAAGTGACAGACAGGCCAGGAATACAAGCCTGGAAGTCCTGTGATCTTTGTCCCTCCTCAGTGTTCTCCTGTTCCCACTCCTCCATCCCCATGTCCAGTAGACAGCAAGGCTCTGTACAGCAAAGTAGCTCAACAAGGAGAAGTTGTCCACAAGCTCAAATCAGAGAAAGCTTCAAAGGTGTTCTACCTGTGGATACTTCTGAGTGGAACAGTGTCTTCAGTTTAGGCTAAAACCCAATGGCAGGTTTTGTGAAATTTGAGGAGCAAAACATAAGCAAGTTTCACAGACTGCTTTCCCAAATTCTCTTGAGCTGCTGATGTAGCTGACTGCATGAGTTCTGTGTTAGTGCATGAAAATAAATAAGTTATTTTTTTAGTCATACAGGATAAGTGAAGCAGAGTATAGGCAGTAACTTGAAAGAAGAGCTGTAACTTGGAGCCAGAATGGCAGTAATAAATTTGGGAATTACCTGATCATGACCAAAGAACCATTATTTACTCAGAGTCTGTGTATTTGCTGATAGTCTCCAGCGTGCAACTCATGGACTGCTATAACTGGAGTGGACTAAGCCACCAGAATGGGAGGCTTTTATGGCACAGAAATCAGCCCTTACCTACACTACCTGATTTGGTCCTTTGGTGGTAAACTTGTAGGTATTCTGGCTAAAAAGTTTACAACAGAACTTACACTAACAGGATAGCTCTGGAAGTTTAATTACAACAGCTGTGTTAGTGCCATTCTAGTAAAGCTTGTGTTATCTCAGCTATTGTGTTACACCTCTGTTATTTCTACTCTTATCTGCAACTGCTGTTTTTTCTCTCTTGCTTCAGGAACAAATAGATGAGGCTGTGAAAATTCTTTTAAGCCTAAAAGCTGAATATAAACAAAAGACAGGTCAAGAGTACAAGCCTGGAAATCCACCCTCAACCCCTCCTTGTTTATCTTCACTTCCACCTCCTATCTGCTGCAGTAATTTGGCAGGCTGTAGCTTAGTGGATGGCAAAGTTCTTTATGACACTGTAGCTGAGCAAGGGGAAGTGGTACGCAGACTCAAGGCAGAGAAAGCTTCCAAGGTACAGTAGGCATTAGAGTGAGCAGTTGTCATTCTGACCACATTTTGCCACTGGGGGGAAATCTTTCACCAAGTAGTGATCAAACTCCCCTGTGTCCAGATCATGCATGCTCTGATAATGCCAAACAAAACTGTTCTGGTGCTGGATACTTCCTTGACTCAGATATGCAAAGTCAAACATCACCTTTCATATCTGGGTGAATGTCAACCTTATATCTGGCAGATGTCAACCTTCCAGAAGTCTTTAATGGATTTTACTATCTCTTGCTGGATTTGGGACAAGTAACTGTCTAAGTATTTAGTGTGCTGCAGCAATAGCAAGACTTTTCAAAACGAGGCAGATTCAGTGATGGATGTAGAAAAGAGCGCAAGAAAAACATGCAGCTTTTTTAGGCACTTCGGGGGGGGGGGCAGTGTTCTGCCTGTATTTCTACCTTGCAAAATTGATTTGGGTGTTGGATTGGTTTTTTTAGGGGACTTTTTTGTTGGTTGATTAGATTGGCTTCGTAGCCTGATAGTCAATGCTTCTGGCCAGTTCTCTCTCTAATTCTCACCAGTAAATCTTGCTATTTTTCCTCCACACAGGATCAAATAGATGAAGCAGTAAAACTCCTCCTTTCTCTAAAAGTTGACTACAAGGAGAAGACTGGGCAGGAGTACAAGCCAGGACACCCACCAGCAGTTCAGGGAGCTTTGCCTCAGACATCAAACACAGTACCCAGTGGTCCAGACACTCCTGAAGCTAAAGCCCTGTTTAGCAAAGTAGCTCTTCAAGGAGATGAAGTTAGGAAATTAAAAGCAGAAAAAGCAGACAAGGTAATAACATATACACTGTAGTGTAAAAATGTAATATATGTACTTAAATCTAAAAATCTCTTTGAAATTCAGTGTGATTTTGGGAATTAGAAATGTACTTTTAGAATAGGCAGTATTTGAATTCTGAGATGTGAAACATACTTTTAAAATTAGGTATACTGTCAGATACAGTCCTTTAAAAATGTCAGCACATTAAAGTTTAGCACTGGCTTATGCAGATTTTTCTGCCAATAGTCTGTGAATGTCCATAATGCCATATAGACCCTTTTTTTTGATAGAGCCATATTACTCCAGTGATTTCTTTGTAAATTTATTTTTTTTTCTTGTTGTTCTTCAAGGAAAAGATAGATGTGGCTGTTAAAGAACTTCTTCAGTTGAAGGCCCAGTATAAGTCTGTTGCAGGAGTTGACTATAAACCAGTGTCTGCTAGTGGTGTAGATGAAAAAGACAAAAAGAAGAAAGAAAAGGATAACAAGTCGGAAAAACAGAGTAAGCAACAAAAGCAGAATGATGGCCTCAAAAAAGAACCTTTGCAAGGACAGAGTGGTAATGAGTGCTCCTCAAATGGATCAGGAGAGGGCCAAGGCCCTAAGAAACAAACCAGGTAAAGATACAATCTTTAATCCTATTGGATAGAAACATCAACTATCTATCTCTGTTCAGATTTAGAGTTTAATACGTGTCTCATTTCACTTGAAAGTGTGGACATGTCGCAATTGGACACGAAATAAAGATGCTCGACTCCAGTCAGAAGGCAGGAGAGAATCAGAAGGCTTTATCTACAATTCATTCAGCCTTTTTATAACATGCTGTGCTAAAAAGGCATATTATTGGTCCATAGGATTGACACCTCTCTCCATTGGTCAAGCAATACAAAATACCAAACAATATCTGGGAGACAGATTCGCTATGGGAAAGGAACAGTGTTTACTTAGAAATGTTATGACAAAAAATTTGTTATTTACACAAAGTTACCTGGAAATAAGAAAACAGTTGAAAAAATTCCCCTGGGAAGGGCTTAGTAATTCTCAGGCTCAGAAACATCAAGCCCACAGTGGACATTTGCAAAATAACTGTTGATTTTCATATCGAGGCAAAAGCAAGTTACCAAACGGAGGTCAGTTGTACCTCAGCATCCTGTATTGTTACTGTCACTGAGAAGTTTTTGTGCTTATTATTTGCTTCTGCAAATCTGCTACTGTGTCTTGCTGAAAGTTTAGAGGTCTTTTTGTAGCATGTATTATACAACAAGATGTATTTCCTCTTTCATATACATAAATCATATATTAGAGACAGAGATGTGGTTATTTTGTATAGAAATAATTCCAGAAAAATGTATTTCCCACCTTTAGAACTTCTCTGTAGAGATATAAAACCTTTACTTTTGTGTTCTGTCATTTGAGTCTAATGAGTTTAACCTTCTTTAGAATCTTGTAGTTTTATTGGTTACCTTTATTTTGAGGTAGGGTCAATTTTCTCTCTTAGACAGCGTGACTGACATTCACATGAATGGTGCATTCAAGTTGCATATCTTTCCTGAAATTGTAGCTACTGGCTAGGTAGGAAGTGTTTAAAATAAAGAGTAAAACAGCTTACACACAGGTCTGGTTAATCTTAGATTTTTTACCAGGCTGGTTACTGGTGGTTGGGTTTTTTAATGTGTTGTTGTGAGGTTCTTTAATACAACCATAGTGAGAATTAGAAGGGTTCAAACCATACTAAAATTTGGAGCTATTCTTATTAAATATTATTGTTAGGGTAGGGAAATACTCGCAACTCCCACTAGCCAAAACTTAACCTTTTGATGTAAAACTAAAACATTCTCTTGCACCTTATTATGCCATATCTCCTGCCTCAAAATAAAAGAGAAAAGGGTTAGGGTAAGTTTCACTGCTAAATGCTGAACAGCAAAAATCTGCTTCTTTTGTCATACCATAGGCTGGGTCTAGAAGTTAAAAAAGAAGAAAATCTTTCAGAGTGGTTCTCTCAGGTATGTGCACATCAGTTTGATTTAATTGTTTCATTCTGTTATAAATCAACGTCTGTTTGGGATTTACATCTTTCTGTTTGAGTCTCTTTTTTTTTAGTACAAAGCAAAGTATTTGCTCTTTGCTATGTCTATGTTGTTATCATGGTCTTAAATAGAAGTGCCTTGGAGTAAAGAGCTGAATAAATGTAGGAAGCTGTAAAATGGGTGTCAACCACCCAACCTCATATGTATAGTATATATATGATATTCTTGATTCATAACTAGATTTCTCTTTTGTTAAAAGTACAAAATGTAATTGGAATTGTAGGAATTTCCCGGAGTTGAGTTTTATTTCAGCTCAAGGTGATGCATAACAAAATTAATATCTGTTGAAACTGAACAATTTTGCTGGCTTGTGAGATTGAAAACAACCCAAGTAGAGATGAGTGTACGTAGCTGTCAGTGGTGTACATTTCCTGTCAGTAGTATAATTTTTGCCTGTCTTCTAAGGAATAAAATTCTCTTCTGACATGAGCTAGAGACATTTCTTACAGAAATGCAGTTTTTTGTTCCTGGAAAGTAGCTATAGTCTCTGACTTGGGTTCATGAAATTCAGTTTTAATTAAGTGTGTACATTAGTCAGATCTATTATTAAACTTAATGTTCCTGGTTAACCTAGTCTAGGTAACTCAAGTGACCCTAAAGTATATCTTAGCTGCTAACAATTTCAGCAGTTTTAAGTAGGAGACTTCTTACGGAACTGCATCACACACACTTGAATTACTGAATGTTCTCTGTGTACAAACTGAAACTTCAGCATCTGATTGATCTTTTGCAAGGTGATCACAAAATCAGAGATGATTGAATACTATGATGTGAGTGGCTGTTACATTCTTCGTCCTTGGGCTCATGCTATTTGGGAAGCCATTAAAGACTTCTTTGATGCAGAGATCAAGAAACTTGGAGTGGAAAACTGCTACTTCCCCATGTTTGTGTCCCAGACTGCCCTGGAGACAGAGAAGTCTCATATTGCTGACTTTGCTCCTGAGGTACACTTCAAAACTTCATTTTAATCTGACTGTAAGAAAACCCAACCACTTAGTGTTTAGCTGGGTATGAAACTAAGTTTGGGGTTAGGGAATTTTTTTCCAAACTTGTTTTGTTTGATTTTTTTTTCCCTCTTTTTTTTTTTAGGTTGCGTGGGTCACAAGATCTGGGAAAACAGAACTGGCTGAACCCATTGCTATACGTCCCACAAGTGAAACTGGTGGGCCTCTTCTCATGTAGTTTGGCTGTAAACTTATATGTGAAGTTTTACATATAGTGTAGCTGATAGACAAGAGTCCCTTCTGAAAAGTGGAAGCCCCCAATTTTCAGAATGTTTTCTGTAACTACTTAGGAGAATTTCCTTATTTTGCTGCTGCTCATAGCAAATTTCACATTACGTTCCGCCTCAAATAGACACTTCTAGGAAATGCAGACTTTAGGAATTTTTTTCATATGCTGAAGACTGACTGTCTGAAAACACATTTGATTATTTGGTTTATAGTGTTTGTAAGAAAATTTTTTTAACTCATATTTCACTTCAGTTTTGCATGTGCTTTGACTGTAACTGTTCCTCTAAGTAATTTAAACAAGCATTTTCAGACCTAAGGCTGGATGAGTTTTTAATTGAGTCAGGTCTAGTATACATCCTGAAATCTTGAGGTCAGTGAATTCATATTTGTGAACCCAGGTGTATTTACCATACTGTAAGCCAGTGACTCAAACACCGTGTCATTAAATAATAAGTTTGGATTGTACTTTGACCAGCAGCAACCAAACTCTGGTGAAAATATTAGGTATTAAGACAAAAAATGTATTTTAAAAGAAATTAAACATAAAAGCATAATTCTCACAGCAGAAAATGTTAAGCTTGTATGTAGCAAAAGGAAAAGTTTGACATAAATGTCTTTATTGGGTGGAGACTCAAAGCTGCTTTCTTTTTACAGTCATGTATCCTTCCTATGCAAAATGGGTGCAGTCACACAGGGATCTTCCTATCAAGCTTAATCAGTGGTGCAGTGTTGTGGTATGTGTACACCATTTCTGATTACCTCTTTATATCACAAGTGCAGTGTAGGACAGTTATTCTCTGTGGGCTTGGCATGATCATACTGATCACAGCACATATTTCAAGGCAAAATTATTACTGTGGTTTGTATGATATGTTATTCTCAGTGTTTCTAATAAAATATTCTTATCAATGTATGTGGTGGATTATATTAAGTAAAAATCTGTGAATAGTTGGCTTTTTTATCTTTATTGAGAAGTTTCTAATACTTGTTCATAAACATTATTTTTAACAATGATTTGACACTTCTTAGTGTTAATTTTTTTTACTTCTGCCCCTCCAGCGCTGGGAGTTCAAACATCCCCAGCCTTTCCTTCGCACTCGTGAGTTCCTTTGGCAAGAAGGTCACACAGTATTTGCAACATATGAAGAAGCAGCAGAGGAGGTAAAAACAAATGCACTGGTGCTTCTCCTTTCAGGAATTTACCTTACTCTATAGCAACACTAACCTTTGTACTGAGACCTCGCAGAAATTTTTTTGGAGGAGCCCTTGTGAAAAATGCCAAGTTTATTAGAACCCTTTTTTTTTCTCTGATGTAACCCATTTCTGAGGCTTCAGTCTGGCTTCAGTCTCTGCGAACAATATGGGGAGTTTGAAGAATGTGTTATATAGTGTGTGCTTTCCTAAAAATTATTTTTATTAAAAATACTTAAAAATTAATTTTCCTTAAAAAAATAAGTTATGCATTCACATGTTTACTGCTAGAAGTTTTAAAATTTTCTTTGCCCAAAAGGCAGATGTTTCATTGAGTGTTGTGTCTTATCTTTATCTGTGTAGCAGATGTTTAGACTTTCAGGTGGAATTTAGAAGTCAATATAACTCTTGGCCTGTCATTTCTGCTGTGACTCTTCTTGTTTTCTGTCATGACTTACCATTGCTGCTTTTTGATTTGGGAAAATGACATCCAAAGTTTAAAGTAATTGAAGAAATCTTAGTTTCTAAACAAAGCCTTGAGAAAGTGTTAAATATTTAAGATTTCAGACTCTGTCATTTAAAAATATTTCATGATGTAACAAATGCAAAATACTGAGTAATTCTGAAGACAGTTTGTTCATCATAGGTGCTGCAGATACTTGATCTCTACGCTCAGGTGTATGAAGATCTCTTGGCAATACCTGTTGTGAAAGGAAGGAAGACAGAGAAGGAGAAGTTTGCTGGGGGGGATTATACAACCACTTTAGAGGCATTTATATCTGCCAGTGGAAGAGCTATCCAGGTATTTACCCATTAAAATAATTATTTTTTCATTAAATATCGGAAGATGAAATATTTAAACTGATGCTTGATAGACTTAACTTTCTATTGAATAGAATTTTCTGTGTGCATCTATTTCAGGGAGCAACATCACATCATCTAGGGCAGAATTTCTCAAAGATGTTTGAAATCGTATTTGAAGATCCCAAGAAGCCAGGAGAAAAACAGTTTGCTTATCAGAATTCCTGGGGCATTACAACTCGGACTATTGGTGTAATGACAATGATTCATGGAGATAACATGGGATTGGTACTCCCACCTCGTGTAGCCTGTATTCAGGTGTGTAAAAATGCCTTAAAGTGCCTTAGTTTCCTTTCTTGTCTTGGAATTCACAAGCATTTGATATCAGGCAGCTGGAAGACTTAATATAGGATGGAGCTGTCTAGTTACAGAGTAGCTGTATGAAGTTTATACAAATCATTAGGATACTTGTGGTGGACAAGTTCCCTTTGATAGTGCATCCATTTGAAGTAATGTTATCTGTGTCCTTAGTATGGAAAGGGAAATGTATCCTTAATTTCTGAGACCATGAAAGAAATGACTGGAATATAAGGCCACAATATTGGTTGTAAGTTTTTTATAAGTATGAGCTAATAGTTTTGTAGCATAAAGTATATGTCCTCTATATGTATTGCAGGTTGTAATTATCCCCTGTGGTATCACAAACTCCCTTTCTGAAGAGGACAGAGAGCTTCTGTTGAAGAAATGTAATGAATATCGTAGCAGGCTGCTTGCTGTCAACATCCGTGTCCGGGCTGATTTAAGAGACAACTATTCCCCTGGCTGGAAGTTCAACCACTGGGAACTTAAGGTACTTTTCTTTCCAGGAGGTGTTTTGAAGTGTAGATGAGGAGTATATATGAGTGCCCTGTGTTCTGGAGGCAAATGTGTTCTGTAAATTAAGAATTGCTGCCTAATAATCACTGATCACTTTTGTGAATAAATGAAAAGGTTCATTTTGAATGAAGAAAAGTTTTCTTCATTTAAATGAAGAAAAGTCGAGTTTTCGGAGACTTGTTCTGTTTGCTAGGATTTGCATGTCATTTAAGCCTTTAAAGCCTCCAGGGCTCTACTTATATACCTAGAAATTTAAATTAGGAGCATAAATTACTTGCATTTTTAAAAATATGTACTAATACTTCAGTGTATCCTGCATCACAACAGAGCCTTCTGTGCATACAGCAGAACAGAGAAGATAAACCTCCTGTGCCAGCAAAGAAAGGACCAATTTTTTTGCTACAAAATTGCTGTGTTCCCCTCATATAGCAGTTGAGAGAAATAGTTCTGCTTTCTCCAATATGAGAGGCTTTTATAAAACAAAAATAGTGAGCAAAATGAAACAATGGTAATAACGGTCATTAAAAATTGAATGACGTGTTGACTGTTGTAACTGAATCATATTTTTATTCAGAATTTAAAATCAGTTTCAATATGTTAATCTTCAAAGTAACATGATAGAAGTGACCAAAATGTTCAAAGTTCCCATTGTCTCAAAGTTCTCTTCCCTTTGTGTAACCTTTTTTTTTTTTTAATGGAGCTCTAGTACCGTGAAGCCATGTTGGAAAACTTTCTAATAAAATTAGGTTTTTCAAGGAGGCACACAGCAAAGGGTAAACTTGATTTTTTCATAAAATCTACTAATGTGTACTAATAATGCCTAAACTGTATCTCCAGGCTCATTGCAGGAACAATACACTCCTTTTATTGAGTGTATAAGGAATTTCAAAGGGTAAAAAAAAATACAAAGGTGCTGGAAAAAGAAGTACAAGAATTAACTGGAAAATATTTTAGCTTATGTACTTTTCAGTTTATAAGATTTCTGATGTTATTTCCTAAAAAAAACAAGTCACTGATTACTTCTTTTGTACTGTCTGGTACTGTCTTGGGAAATCTTCCTGAGGGACCATGAAGTATTCTTTCACTTATTATTAGTATTACAATTAGAGAAGTACTGGATACTCTCTTCCAAGTTTTTATTATGAAGACAATGTTTTGTGGGTCATAAATTAGAATGTTTAGTTTGAATTGCTTGTTAATAACAGTTTTGAATAGCTTTTTATGTAGCTTTGCAGCAGTAGTAGATAGTTCATTGATCAGATGGATTTTACTGTGTTATTCACCTTTTCAGCATAATTAAAGTAGTGGGGGCTGAGGGAGTGTAGGGAATCATATGGAAGCTGTGAACTTCAGGAGATTCCAGAGCATAGAATGCAAAGAAAGCTTGGGTACAGGTTTTGATTCCCCTGTTCATATGTTGAACACTGTGCAATGGTTTTAGCTTATAAACTTACTGATTCCATTTCCTTGGGGATGGGAACAATCCCCCAAAATGTATTTGCATTCACTCTTTTCATTTCCTGGGAAAGAATGTGTACGCTCTGGGATACATGTTAGGATGCAGAGAAAATAAGTTACACGGTAGACTCTTAACTGATTCTTTTCAGTAATATGGAAAATCTTTTTGTCTGTTGGTGTATGGGGCATGAGAAATTATGTCTTATCACCAAAGTGATAATCAATCAATTATCAATTGATTGATTATCAATTGGTTATCAAGTGATAATAAATTTGATCAATCAAATATCCTATGCAATTAATGTTGATATTAGGGCTGTATTTAACAGAACTTTTGCTGTTTGCTCTTCAAACAATACCTGTTGAATGCTATTGAAATCATTCTGTGAAAACAGTATTAAATGTATTATTGGGTGAACAAGAACATTATAATTGCTATAGAAGTCTTAACTGTTCAGACTTAAAAAAAATCTGATTTGCAATATGTGGGATAATTAGTGCTAGTGAAGCAAGTAGAATGCACAAGTGAAGAGAATGTGGATGGGAAAGACAGAATTGCCTAAAAGCTTTGGAATTTACGGTGATATTTTTTTCAGAGATATTAAATGTATAGAGTCTATATTAAGACTGGACTTTAAAATAATCAAAATGCTGCACAGAGAGAGAGAGTGAATGAACTCTTCCGAGAATTACTTCTTCATCATAACTTCTAATTTTTTTTTCCATGAAGGGTGTCCCAGTCAGGGTTGAAGTGGGACCACGAGACATGAAGAGCCTACAGTTTGTAGCTGTTAGAAGAGACACAGGGCAGAAGCTGACATTGTCTGAACATGAAGCAGAAGAGAAACTTAAGCAGATCTTGGAGGAGATACATGCAAATCTTTTCAGGAGGTAAACTTAGAGTTACAGTAGATGGCTCTGATAATCACAGATGCCCTTTACCTGTCAGAAGAAGTTCTCACATTAATGGCTTATCTGTGGAGAAAGACAGGTTAGGCTCATCTTCCTGTTTTTGTCATGTAATTTTCTGCCTCTTAAACTCCTTCACATGCAGTGATAGAAGCTGCTTGTTGTTCTAATGAAATGGGAGGTAAAAGGTTGTGAACTTATTTTAAAAAATACTTCTGTGAGTTCACGTGTATTACTAATAAATAAATACACCATAAACACACCATAAATAGGCCTCAGTGACACTGCCCAAGGAAGGGCAGCAGAGGTGGTGAAGGGTGTAGAGCACAAGACCTGTGAGGAGTGACTGAGGGAGCTGGGGGTGTTTATTCTGGAGAAAAGGAAGCTCAGTGGAGGTCTTACCGCTCTCTACGGCTGTCTGAAAGGAGGTGAGAGTTGGTCTCTTCTCCCCGGTAACAAGTAACAGGATAAGAGGAAATGATCTCAGATTGCGCCAGGGGAGGTTTAGATGGGGCATTGGAAAAAAATTCTTCACTGCAAGTGTAGTCAAGCATTGAAACAGGCTGCCCAGCACAGTAATGGAATACCCATTCATGGAAGTGTTCAGAAAACATATAAATGTGCTTATGGGTATAGTTTAGTGGTGGGCCTGGCAATGTTGGCTTAGTGGATGGACTCAATGATGTTAGAGGTATTTTCCAACCTAAATAATTCCATGATCCTGTGTACAGGACTCATTTGTGAAAGATGCTTTTGGTGCAGAATTTTGAAAGACACAAAGCTGTCCACGAAACTTCAGTAGCTGAAGTTCTGTGTTCAGAAGTGTGTTTTAAGACCCTATTGACCTTCATTTTCTTGTAAGCAATCAAATACTTTTGAAACTGTTTTTTGCCCTTATTGTAAATGCCAAAATCCCTCACAAGTCTGTCACTGCAGAAGGTATTTCATAAGTCCACCAAGAAGAACAAGGTGTTGACACAGAACTGTGGCAGATGAGCTTTTCTATTTCCTCCTCTGGTGGTCAAATTTTTTTTACAGGCAGAATATTTTTACCTAGCTTAAAAGCATCTTGTGATCTAGATTTAGAAGATAATTTAAAAAGAAAAATATACATCTATAGTATTTATTTCTGTCTGCTTTGGGTCAGTGTTTAACTGATGGGCACAACAGTGGGAATGAACACAGTGAAATGTGCAGCAACCTGGAGAACACTCCATCACCAACTAATCAAAATTTTACCTCCTTGAGGATCAGTGGTAGAAAGACATAACCTGATTAGGAATATTCTAATGAATATATAGCTCTTTTTGTAACCTCTTGTTTGACTGACTCTGAAAAATCAGCTCACTGGGCCAAGGAGTTTATGTGAATAAATCTGCCCTGACTGAATTTTTTCCTTTTCTTAGAGCATCCGAGGACCTAAAAAGTCACATGGTGGTGGCCAGTAATATGGAGGACTTTCAAAAAGAACTTGATTAAGGAAAGGTAAGGGAATTTACTACTTCTATTCTTGTGCTTCACACCCTTTTTATCCCTTACAAATAATGGCTTTGTCGGAATATTCTTTTAAGAGAGAGTAGTGTAAACATTTCACTCAGATTACAATAACCTCACTGTCATTATTCTAATGCGGACAGTGACAAAACACTTATTAAGTCTCATATAAAGGTCCAGGTAAGAGTTTAAAGTACAAGATATTTACGTCAAGGAAGTTTTACCTTTATGACCTGTGTAGAAGCCATCGGGTTCATTAAGAATTACTGCCAGTCAGAAACCTCCTTGGATTAATAGTAACAATAATCCATCATGTGAGTGAGCTCTACTAAATGCTTTTTAGAAGATCTAAACATCTGTGAAAAAGTATTGAAATTTAGATTAAAAATTAGGCCTTCAGCATAGAATTGAGCTGCTGCTTCTTTTACAAAGAACTGCTAACAGAATTTTTTTAACCCTGAAGTTCTGTCACAGATCAGGTTGGGAAATTGTTTATGTGTTTGGATTAGTGTGTTCAAAAGGTAGGATCCCCAACATTAGTTAGTGAGGTTGTGTATTTTATAAAGAGTTGTGTACAAATTAGATCCACTCTGAAAATTTCAAAATTCCTGATGAAAAATGGACAAGTGCCAAGACTCTGTTAAACTCCAAAACTAATTTTAAGTTATTCCTGGTTAGGCTTGACCTTCCATTATATGATTTTCTTGTATTTCTATTGCACTTAAATTCAATTTAGAACAAAATTTAAAGGAATAATGATGAACTTCAGAGGAGGGACTGATTTAGCAATGTCCAGCACTCTTCTGTTGTGTGCAGCTAGATCTAAATATGACAAAGAGAATTAAGCTGTTTTTATAATGCTTGGAATTCTAACGTAAATGTAGTTAAGCTTGGAAATGTGAACAAATAATTTTACATTCCACGTTGGATACTTCCACTGTTTTGGTACTTAGGATATATGAATTTATTATGAGCTGCATATCTGAATTGAAAGAAAATTGAAAAAAATATGCCTTTTTGTGTTTGTTTCACTCCACCTATTTTTGTTGCATTAACATAATTTTGTAGCATGTGTATTCTGAATTGCTTGAATTACACTCTGTTAGCTCTGACTACTGTTCAAGAGGAAAAATTTTAAGATGAAGTAAATGCTTCTGTTTTTCCCTTAATGGAATTGCAGACTTAGCTCTTTAAAAATGTGGAGTGTTTTTCATTTCAGTAACAAGAATTAATGCAAGAACAGTGTAGTAGAGTGGTAATAGTTCCTTTTTTCAGTTACAAGAAAGTGAAGCTATAAAGTGAAGTCTAATAAAGGTGTGTTCCAGTTAATGGCAAATTGAGAATTTTGCAGTAAGAACATAAATTAGTTGAAAGAAAGATGCAGTGAGTAAACCTTATTTGCAGTTTGGATAGAATTAAAATGAATGAAGGCTGAGTTTAGTAGCAGAGGTTGCCCTCAGCTATCAGCATTTCATGAGTGTTCAAATGTGTGTAGGGAGTGTCTTTTTAACAGTAATGCTACCTCTAGGTAGCAAACTGAATTTTCTCTGTGGAAGTCCATTAAAAAATAAAAAGTCAGTAAAACTGAATATAAAACTAGGGGCAAGAGATCTGCTACAATAGCTAAGAGTAGTACCGAGAGGAGTGTGTGACATTATCATTTCAGCCTTACTCTCTCAATTTTCTTCAGTTAAGCTAAGTGAAGGCAACAGCAGGAAGCTGCACACCCACCCCCACACCTCCCAGAAAAATGTGCTGCTGGCAGTTCTGTTTTCTTAAAATAATGTATGCTCAGAAAAAATGAAAATTCATACTAAAATTCATATTAAAATGGGAACTTTTTTAGGGCACTGCCTTGCAGTGTATAAGGCAAGCTTTTGCTCAGTAGTTTGAAAATTTTAAACTTTTCCTGAAAAACATTTAATGAGAAAACAGTGTTTATACTTTGCACAGAAATAAAGATGTGTTTTAGGTTAAAAGAAATTTATTTAAATGATGCTTTGGGTTTGTGTAGGATTTTCCATACTGCACTGTGGAGGGATGACTGTGCTTATCTGTTTCTCTGATGAAAAAGAGCTATTAACATTCAGTGGTAACAATTGGAACTTTTCCCATTTTGAGATCTGTATATGAGATCTGAAGGTTTAGGAATCTTCCAAAGACAAAGATGATTTTTTTAGATGTATAACTGCTGGTTTTTCTCTCTCCCCTCATCTCCTCTGTTCAGATTGTACAAATCCCTTTCTGTGGGGAAATTGAGTGCGAGGATTGGATCAAGAAGACCACTGCCAGGTAAAATATAACTGAACTGGAGAGTATTTATTAAAATCAAAATCAAAATGTTTTGAATATAAATCAGGAATGCAGGATGCCTTTGGGTGTAACACTTATGTACAGACTCTGGCTGTCCTACATAATTAATATATTTGCTTCCCTTAGCTCTGGAACTTTCGGAATAATTAATGCTGTTTTAAGATTTCGTGTATAATACACGTTATTGCACTTTCACTTTTTAATAGAAATATTTATTTATTAATGTCCTTTTATTTCAGGGATCAAGATCTTGAGCCTGGTGCCCCATCCATGGGAGCAAAAAGCCTCTGCATACCTTTCCAGCCTCTCCGTGAACTCCAGGCTGGAACAAGATGTGTGTGCGGCAAAAATCCTGCCAAGTTCTACACTCTCTTTGGTCGTAGTTACTGAATTACTAGTGAAAGAACCTTCTCCTTTATCTGTGAATTGAACTTTTTTTAATAAGACTGAAATAGGCCCTTAAACTTCAATCGGTTTTCTGACCTTTTTAAATAATTCAGACAAAGCCATAAACCATAACCCGGCTCCCCAGTGGTCAGTCTTAGGCTAGCAGTAATTCACAGACTTTTCTGTAAACATCTCCAATAATAAAGATGTATTGTGAGCTGTAACGTGCTGTGGTGGGTTTTTTCTGTGTTGCTCAGTAGGGAGGAATAGGTATCCTTTGCTCATGTCTTTTTTTCTGGTTTGGTGCATGTATTTCCTTGTACATTGAGAAAATGCCTGAAAGGTTGGAGACGTATGTCATAAAAACTACAGGACACTTTAGTGTGCTGACATCTACTTCCTAGATAAAACATCTGCTTTTAATTTTGCCTTCAAATTTTTCAGTATAGACTTGCTGCTAACCTGTAGGCATAGGCTTACTAGCTTTAGAAAACTCCTCACTGAAGCCAGGTCTTTCAAGGAATATTTTCATAAAAACATAAAATCATAAATGGTTTGGAAGCATTGGAAGGGTCCTTAAAGATCATCTCATTCCAACTCCTCTGCCATGAAAGGGACTCCTTCCACTAGACCAGGTTCCTCAGAGCCCCATCCAGCCTGTCCTTCAACACTTCCAGGCATGGAACATCCAGAACTTCCCTGGACAACCTGTTCCAGTGCCTCGCCACACTCAGATTCAAGAATTTCTTCCTGATATCTCACCTGAACCTGCCGTTTTTCAATTGAAAGCCATTCCCTGCTGCAGCACGACACAAAAGAACCTCAGGAGGCACAGTGGTGAGCAAGCAGGAAAAAAGGGACTAGTTTATTTACAAAACCCTAATTTTATACATTTCCAAAGGTGCCTGTGGATTGGAGGATGAAATCCCACCTCCCAAACCACATTTGTCAAGACAACTGTCAATCATCTTTCTCCTCCTACCTGAAATATGTAAGGACAGTTACGAAAAAAAAGCTATTGTTTGTAGTACAAGTGTGGGAAAGTAGAAATTCTGACTCCAGTATGAAACACAATGCAGAAGGCCTAGAAAAATCCTCAAACCAGGGTGACAATTCCCCCTTGTCCTGTCACTACCTGCCCTTGTAATTCCCTCTACAGGTTTCTCAGGCTCCTTTAGGTACTGAAAGGTGCCCTAAAGTGTCTCTGGAGCCTCCTCTGCTCCAGGCTGAGCAGCTCCAGTTCTCAGCCTGTCTGCACAGGAGAGGCACTCCAGACCTCTGAGCCTCTTTATCACCCTTCTCTGGACTCATTCCAATAGCTCGACATTGTTCTTACGTTGATGGTCCCAGAGCTGGACACAGCACTCCAGGTGGGGTTTCACAAGAGCAGAGATAGAGGGAAAGAATCACCTCCCAGATTTTCACCCTCTCCTAAAGCAAGTTTGAAAGATTAAATGCCACATTGTAGCAAGATGCAGCCATTTCTTGCAGGTATTTTGCCAAGCTCTGTTTTCTTATTTTGCAAACTGGCCTTTATGGCTACCTGACAGTGATACTGCAATGAATAATGCAAAGGCAATCTGAAGAGAGTTAAGTTCAGTGCTAGAGATTTTAGCCTGTGGTTGTATCTACAACATGTTTCATAAAACCTTTTTTCTTTTCCTACACTTACCAAGTGTTGCTCTGGCAGAGGAGGCTGGATGTTACAGAGTTGAGAAATCATTTTAAAAATAACATTACTTCTACTCTGAGCACAAGACTTGCTTTAAAAAATAAAGAGGTGAGCCTGGCACGAAACAGTGATTAGATGACACACACTTGATTTATTACTTTTTTTCCTCCTCTATGTTTGAAGGCTGTCTAAGGGAACACCTTTCCCTGAAAAGAGTATAGTGAAAACTTGACAATTAAAAAGCTGGACCAGTAAAATCTTTCCCAAATTCTTCCTGGGTCAACACTACATTTCCAAAAAACTAGTTTTACGTAGCAGCCATAATCTTAAGCATGCAGGAGACTTAGAGTGCTATTGCTGGATCTTCTCTGCTTTTCAAAGGCATGCAGAATGTTTGCTTTTCCCCAGATTCCTATGGTCAGCCTTCCTAGTCAAAATTCTGAATACTAAAATTTGAACATGGTCTGTCCAGTTTAGGATAATGTGTCTTGTGATAATGCCCCAGTTTTTCCAGAGAAAAGTGCAAAAAGTATTAAATATTTCAGATCAGCTTGCTTAGAGTGCTTGAAACTTAGAAATTCTCTGTAATATTCTTTGGATTATGGTTAGTCCTGAAGGGTTTGCTTCAACGGCATCTTAAAATCATCCATCTTGCATTTGTCTAGATAATTTTCTCAGATGTAGTAATGAGCAAAGGATTTAGGGAAGGATGGTGTGTGCATGCATTTATCTTTGGATTCAGTTGACAAACCAGAGGAGTGGCCCTAAGATCTCTATCCTGGGGTGCTTCCCTAATGCTGGCTGGGGTTATGCTTTGAGAAAGAGGCTGAGCAATAGCACCAGATGTTTTCACAGCCTGAAATGGTGGGTGACTAAGTGTAGCCTGGAGAGAGATTGGCCACGGCACCTCTCTGATGGGCGGGGAAGGGGAAAATCAGCAATCAGCAGCTTCCATATCCTCAGGTATAGGAGGCAGGAATGTGCCCAGATTTTTTGGCAGAGCAAACCAGATTTTTAAGAATAGATGAGCACTCTCAGCTCCCACTAAAATGCTCTACAACACCCATATTTTAAAAATGATATGTGGAAGCTGTAAGTAACTCAGAACAAAGGAAAGGCAAAACTAAAGGCAGCCTCTGACCTTACCAGTTTGAACAAACAGCCAACCTTCGACCAGCTGACTGGATCAAATCCTCAAGTAAACATATTGACACACTGTTCTTAGAAATTAGTTGCTCTGAGCCTACAAATAGGTTTGTTTGAAGTCAGATTTCACAGAAGGCCAGCCATTTTATTTTCTTTCTTTTTTCCTCTTACTTTTCTTGAACATATTTCTTCCTGGTGGTAATAAGGCTTGAAGGGGGTGAAATGTTGATACCTCACATGCAGATGTTCCTGTGATGATCTTCCACAAAGAGGCTAATGTTTGCCTGGGAGAGATAACATCCATGTCAAGTATCCCTTTGCCAAAAGCACAATCTGAGCTATCTGTGAAGCATTATACAAAAAAAATTTCACATCCTGAGTAGATTCTGTCTGTTAGAAAAGGGTATATGAATTGCAATAATACACTGCTGTTGATTAAATGATGCTGCTTTGTGTTTATAATAGAATTACAAACTTCCTGGTGTTCTTTAGTTCTTGTATACTGATAAATTAGGGTTAAATTGTAAGGGGGGTGTAAGGGACATGCCTTAACATGCTGTGCTAGCAGCTCCTTTTTGGAAATAGAGCACAGGTGAACATTTTAGCTCTGCTGCAAAGGGAGTGCTTCATTTATCTCTTGTTTTGGTAATCACAACATTGTGTAAGGCAGGGTTTTTGAGACCACTGAAGTTTGACCATGGTCTGTACCCATTGAAAGGAGAATAACTTGAAAAAAACCTCCCACCTTTCATGCACTGTAGTTTACGTAATAAAATAAGTAGTTAAACATCACTTTAATACATGAAGGACAAAATACCAGAAGGAACAAAAACACAGTAGAAATAGCTGGGATAGAGGTGGTGACACTAGTGTGAGAAGATGAAGAGGAAAATGAGTAAGTGCTGGTTTTCAATGTTGCTATTAGTTCTAGTAATCCACTCTTCCAGGCTGTTCTGAAAATGGCGGGAGGAGGGGAACTCTTGAGTTGCAGCTGCAGTGTGTAGGTAGGCAAATGACCAAATGTTAAAGATTACGTATGTTGGCAGGCAAGGCTTCTAACAAACTGGACTTTAAACATAAATATTTTGTGTGTTGAAACCCTGAGAGCTAAAATCCAGATGAAAAGTGGGTGTGGGTGTTTGTTTTTAACCTAAAGTTAATTCACCTTGGGAAGCCTAAGGCCATCAGGGACAATTGGTCAGCTCAGGTTATCAATATTATCTTAGCTCTCCATGGCTGTACTGCATGTAATTCATGTAATTTCCTTCCATCCCATCTCATAACTAACTGTGTGCATATATGTACACAGATGAGCATTTAAAATAAAAAGCTGGATCATAAATTATTCAAGGAAGACATCTGGTCTTGTGGCCCGTATTTCCTGGTGTGCCATTAGCAGTCATTTGTGAGTTTGTGTTAACCATGGGGACACTCAGAGCTCAACTGGTGCTACAATGAGTGACAAAAAATGTTATTGCTTTCAGGATCTATTTTCCAGAAATGGCACCAAGTACAAGCTAGGACTTTAGCAGCTTGAACTTCTAGCTGTGGTTTCCCCAACTCTGACTTCTATGTGCAAGCATATAAGAGTTACTTTTGAGACAGCGTTTTCAAAATGAGAAATAAACTATGTGCTTTGGGTTTATTGTTAAGCCTCAGCTTCCATGTCTACTTGCAGTTTGTCTAGAAAATCACCTCCAAATTCTCCAATATATTCTCCAAATTTTCTCCATCTTCATGAGCAATGTTGAAATGTGCCAAAAGTACAAGAAGTTGTATAATTGTTGTATTAGGTTGCTAAAATGGAAGATCAATTCAGTTGTCTTTGAAGCTTGTTCTAGGGACAACATCTTTAGTGATTCTTACAAGCGGTTCATGTTCAGTGTGTTCCTAAAAATCATGTCCACCCAACATGGATTTCAAATGTTTTTTTCCACAGGTGTACAGTAAGATTTTTTTCAGTACTAAAATTGCTGGCAAGAGAAATGGCAGGAACAGGCACGAAAGCAGAGTCTTTTGCAAAAGAGAGGTCTTTTCTAACCACTAAAAATTCTGAGCAACCTTCTTATGCTCTCCTGTCTGGGCCTTATGGAGTTTTTTAGAACACTGACACTGGGTAGTGTAGCAAGTGCTGGTGCTCCCAGTAGTCTTCCTCAGCTTGTTTTTGGTTTTGTAGGAAAAAATGTCTCCTGAGGGTGGGACACCTGCAGGACTGTAGCCCTCACAGTGTCTTCGGATGACAAATCTCACTGGAATGCCCTTTAAACGGATTTATTGTTTTACTGCTTCCTATAAAAGTGGCTCCCACATGTGAGCAGCACTGACAACTGAAGGGCAGGGTTGTGGGCAGGGAGCTGCTCCTCGCTCAGCACTGTCCCTGCGGATCCCGGGAGCGAGGGGCAGGGAGCCGCAGGAATGGGCCGCTACTCGGGCCGCAGCAGCCGCCTTGTCCTCATGTGCGTGGTGAGCCTCGCCATCTTCGGCGTCGAGATCTCGGTCGCCTACGTTGGCAACTCTCTCTCCTTGGCCTCGGATGCCTTTGCTGTTCTCTCCCACTTGATCTCCATGATCATCGGGCTGTTCGGTGTCCGGTTCAGCCGCATCACGAGGCACAAGGCCAGTACGTTTGGCTTCAGCCGCGCAGATGTGCTGGGGGCTTTCGGCAACTCTGTCTTTGCCACCGCTCTGATGTTCAGCATCTTTGTGGAGGCTGTCAAGAGGTTTATCAACCCTCAGAAGACTGAGAAAGCGCTGCTCGTCCTCATCATTGGGATTTCAGGTCTGAGTTTCAACGTGTTGAACTACGTTATCTTCATGGAGTGCTGCTATTGTCGTGCACCCCCCAGAGACACCAAAACAGGTAAATAACCTTGTGCGGCTGCTCTGCCCCTTGGCACTTCTGCCTTGTTTTAGAGATTGTTACTGTTTTTTAGGAAAATGCAGTTTTCTTCACTTTTTGTTAGCAAAGGTGATGGATTTTATGCCTGAACCTATGCACGTTTCCAGCTGTTGCCACAGGTGTTTACCAGTAAGTCACAGGCAAGCAGTTTAAGTGTTGTCTTTCCAAAGCGTACGGTGATCTGCAAGGGAAATTTCCTCCCTAATCCACTGGCTGGCCAAACACAGGACAAAGTGTGCTATCACCCTAAGGAGATACTTATTATGAAATCCCAGTCATCTCCAATCTTGCCCTCTCAATATTTTAGTAATTCTGCTGTAATTTTTATCAGAGACGTGGTTGTCTTTAGAGCAGTGTTCACTGTTTGCAGGAGACAAAAGAATAGGTAAGTGCAAAAGGAGAGTCTCACCCTTCTTGATTTGGGAATATATTGTGAAAATATTTGGATGCTGACTTGAAAAAACCTGTGACTACAGTGCCGAGGATTCTTTACTGAGGTTTCTTAACCCATGCTTGGAAGCGCATGCAGAGGAGAAACGGGCATATTCGGCCACAGAAACATTTTGCAGGAGGTTCTCTTCAGTGCATAGAGTTTTGGCCTTTCAGTTTATTTTTTTTAGCATAAGATTTTTAAAATTTCTACATTTGGGAGGAGAGATGGGGACTTATTTTTTTATTCCTCTCTCAATTTATTTTATGTAAGATACATGTGAGTTGTTTTTCTCTCTCTGAATATTTTTATATACACATACAAATGTATTTCTTAAAACTAGAAATGTTACAGTTGAGATAGGAGCCAGATACTTGCCAAGTGTTAACTGTATGTTTTGCGGGAGGGGAGGCTGAAAGCCTGACTGAAAAATCAGCTGCTGTTACTCAGTGCTCAAGGTGAGGTAAGGTAAGTCTTATGTTTGACTTTCAGGCTGGACAGGGCTTTGGAACTAGGAATTAAAAACTTGTTAGTTTGTGTTATAGTGTTTAATGTGCTTTCTGATGGACTTTTAAATTGGAAAATATTTCTGTTCATTATTAAGGTATCTCCATATCATATTGAAGCTTTAACTTTGTTGCAGTTTAACATTAAAGCCAGATGCATAACTGATTTTGGTGCCTGCTTGTTTATATGCCCACCTGTTTAAAACTGAAGTTGCTCTTAGTCTAAATTTCTGGTGATATGTAATTTTCTGGGGGATTTGATTGGCTTTTTTGTTGGAAACTACCATCAATTCCTGACAAAGTCTCTGTTTATGATGACTTCTTGGAAGGCAGCTTCTGAAATTGTGCTTCTGAGTGAAGTCAGGGAGGAGGAATACATCAGCACTTACAAAGGAATTAACTGAAATTAATGGCAATTGTGTAGCTAAATTATGATCTCACTGAATTTCCAGGATTCTGCTGCTAATAACATTCTGGGACAATACAGCCATCCCTCTTCCTCCAATAGACTCATGTCCAAAGACCTGGAAACTCAACTTTGTTTTCAACTGAATTTAAGATTCGTGAGCCAGGGATGAATTTTGTACTATCCCATAAACATAGTGTGTAGATTTGCTGGTGGTTTTGCCTCTATGTTTCTGGTACAGTGAAACTTCTCTCCTTCCAGTAGTGCCTACAGTCAAGATAATGCTGTTTTATACAGTAGAGGGAATGCTCTTTTTGTCCAGACTTAACTTAGCAATTCCCACTTAGGAAAAATTTCCCATTGTTTCCTCTAATCTTCTCTATATTCAACCTGAGTGGGATTTTTATTACATTTCTTTCAAAAGAAAGAACAGATAGCTCTAGTCTGAAAAGTATGCTTGCACATTTTACATGTATTTTAAGGATATATTTAAAAAAACCATGAAAAAAGAGAGATTCTATCTCTCTGCCTCTTGTCATCCTGCATATGAGGAAAATAGGCTCTTTCCTGGAGCTGGAAGGCAAGGTGAATTTTCTAGTGTGTCAGAACCACTAGCAGAAATTCAATCAGATGGACATGATGGAGTGTTGCTGGTGCTGTCCAGTTGTCCACAGGCAACACCTTTGGAGACACCTGGGTGGGCTCCTGATATCAGTGATGGTTTGCTGGAAGGTAAAGGTTTGTAGAGTAGCTCTTTACCTCTTAAGCTTTCTAGGAAAAGGGGACAATTGCCTTCAAATCTCTATTTGCCAGGTAGAGAATGGATTTAAACCACCCCCTCCTCTCTTGTTTGCACCACTTTGAAAAAAACAAAGCAAAAATTGAAGAGAGCAGGTCCATCCTCTAGTGCTGAACTATGTGTGCTGAGGGGAAAGGCAGCATCTGAATCCACTGAAGCAAATTCTTCCACCTGTATTAGTGCCACAGTTAATCACCACAGGCAGCAGTTCTCATTGCTCTGTTGCAAGGCCTACCAACAGGGATGGAAAACTTACCTGATGGGTTTCCTGGATGCTGCTGACAGCAGGGGCAGAGTGAGACCTGTCTATAATGAGCCCAGTGGACCCTGAGGGAGGTATTTACAGGTGCCAACTCAGCTCTCCTTTTTTTCCCTTGTTCTACAGCTGTACTCATTTAAGTCATTGCAACATCCACTCCCCAAGTTCTCATCTTAGTACAAATATTCTTGTTGAGCGAGTATAAATGTGTTTTTTCCAAGTTACAATCCATGCTTACCCAAACAGAGCCAATTTCCTCCTTCACCCATTTTTCTAGGTTTGTTTTGCTTCTCACCCCTAACTCCTCAATCCCTCACCCTTCATTTTTCTGGGGTTTGCTACCCTTTTGCTCTGTCTCCTATTCCTTAAGTCTTCACCTGCT
>VYXD01006971.1:717398-731058 GCA_013397195.1 Hylia prasina | reverse complement strand
CTTCATAAAAATAAATTCCTACAAGGATGAAATACAGGGCAGGGACAGGTGACTTCATAGTGACAGTCTGCTAGATGCCTCCTGGGCCAAGAAAGCTGCACAGGCAAAGGATGGAAGCAAGGACAGGTAGCCTTGGAGTGATACAGAGACTGTCCTATACCCAGCAATGAGGTTAGGAAAGATAATGCCCCAACAGAATTAAAAGTGACCAGGGCATCAAGAGCAACTAGAAAGGTTTCTATAATTATGTCAGTGATAAAAGTAAGACTAGAGACCCATCACTGCAACGATGGGTCTCAGTCACTGTTCCAGCCCGTACAGTTTTTCCTTGTTCTTACATCCAGGACAGCATTACCTCAGGCTGGCCCTTCCAGTACCTGTATCACCCTTCAGAAAACTCCCCAATGCCCTTTCCTTTGCAGCAGGTGCCAGGAGAACCAGTGCCTGTGACCAGAAATTTGGCTGTGCCAGGAACATTGTAGTTCTGTATACACATATGGCACTCTAATTCAGAGAAACCAGGAATATGAGACTGGGCTAGCAAATCAAATATATTATTTCATTATTTCCTAGAAACATCTTGAGACAAATTAATGCTGCTTTGTTGGAGCTGTTGTTTGATTCAGGTTTGGTGGGGGTTTTTTTGGTTTTTTTTGGGTTTTTTTGGGTTTGTTTTGTTTTGTTTTGTGGCTTTGTTTTGTTGGGGTTTTTTTGTTTTTTTCCTTTTAACTCTAGCAATAAAGTACCAGGGTCAGAAACCCCCTCTTCTGAAACTGACCTCCTTCCTGTCTCCAGCATAAGTGTATCTAGGATCAGTTTCAGCTTATTTGGCCTTGGGCCAGCCTGGCCATTCAGGATTTCAGAACTCATACCATAGTCATGTACACCAACTGTACTCCTCTCAGCTTTCATTTTGTGCAATCAAGTATGCTAAGCTTCTGTAGTTTTGACTTCTTTCCTTTTTATCCTCAAAAAAGTCTGCCAGTTACAACACAGAAAGGTTTCAAACTATCATCATGACAGTAAGGGAAAAGAATGCAGTACAGCATTCGGACCAAAAATGTCTTTAACTATGTTATGTGTCTATGTTTTGTCTATTTTCATGACTTTTTGGCAGACACCTCTATGAATTTTACTTTATTATTTTTTCCTTATGGCCTAATACTATTTTGATAGTGATAACAATTTGGTTGGCTGTAAAAGCAACTGCACATTGTTATTACGACTGACTTTTTCATTCTCATGTGTTAATTTACTATGCAATTCTTGGGAGCTTTGTCACTTCCATACTTTATTTCTTTTAAAGCTATCATTAATTTATCATTGTAACACCTTCTGCAGCTTTCTTTTGTGAATGCAGCCCCCCATATGACAAAAAGAATCCTATTTTTGTATTCTGATTTGGTTTTATAATGGAACATCAGGGAGAAAATATCAAGTATGCAAAGAAAGAATAAAAATATATGGAAATGACAAAAAATCATATTTCATTATGCTTTTTTGTCTCTTGAAGTGACAAACAAATAATCATATTTCATATGCTATTTTGTCTCTTGTGAATGACATGGGTAAACAGTAAGTTCTAAAACACTGTGACTTATTGTTTTAAGCTTTATGGAGATACTAACAAAACAGCAATATAACTGGCACGAAAGCAAAGACTAAGTATTATCCTGCATTGCATATGCATACTTTTTACATTAATCATTACTCTTATCATAAGCAATAGGGCTCTTCAGATACTGCAAAAATATTTATATGTCCAGTGCCACAATAGTACCTCCTGTTTAGGCACCTCATTCATACTAAATTTTGTGAATCGGGAAAGGTTTTTTAATATTCTGCTATAAATCTGGCCTTAAGTGTTTTGCAGAATCACAGCCTTGATGGACATGTCTTCTTCCTTTTTAACTTAGCTAGCAGGAACATTGACATGCAAAATGGCAAATTAGGCTATTACCAGAATAATGAATTTTCTTGGTTTTTCGCGTTTAGAAACTTGAGCAGAAAATTAAACTGGAAAAGCATTGTGTTTTATATTTTCTTTGAAATTTTTCCCCCTTAATGAAGAAGGAAAAGATTGTTATGATCATCTATTCCAAAATTAGATAACTTAGAGCAAACAGGAAAAATCTATACTGAATTTAGAGAAGCCATAATTTGCACTACTGTAGGGAGTTCCTGAAATAAACACTCTGCATTCATTTCTGTGTGCTAGACTGTAGATACATACCCACTCAGACACTAAGTGCCTACTTGTCAGATCTCCTGAACACTGCAAACACAAGCTGAAACCAAAAGGAGCTGTGATTGTGTAGACTCTCTCAAAATACAGGAAAATCAAAATCTTTATTCACAAAACAGTTAGACTGTAGCTGCTCCAGCATAAGTGTGTACCACTACACCTATGTCATCACTACCTGAGGTTTCTGTATTTCATTCAACTTAGGTTCATAAAGAAGTGGAAGTGAGAGAATATGAGATTCCCTGTTCTGATGACAGCAAAAAGGTGTGTAATTGCATAAAAACTGATCCTATAGCAAGTGACCATATTATATATCTTAATACTGAGGAGCCAAGTATTAAGGAAATACAGCCTAACTCCACTATAAGGAAACCATATGATACCATATATATATATGTGTGTGTGTGTGTGTGTTCTGTCAAGCTGTTCATTTCAGCAGGCTCTGGTAAATTGCTGCTTGAGAATAAGAAAGAAATGAGCAGCTGAGCAGAACATCAATAAGCAGTACTTCTATAGAAATGATTCCACATTGATCAACATTTAAAAGATGTTTTTTCAAAAAGATAAATGAATGAAGAAGGAAAGAAATAGTACATTCAAATGCTAAATACAGCCTACAATGAGAAAAGTGAGAAAAATTTCACTGTCATACTTGGAATATACTTGCATAACTGTTCAGGCTATTAGACCTAATTAATAGCAAGTGAACAGATTCTTGCTATGGGGGTGTTTATAGGCAGAATATGTTAAATACAGAGTATGACACATTGAAGTTAGAATTTAGTCAGATTTAGACTAGTGTAAATTTACATAGAAGACACATTTCTGCTCTGAAAAGGAACTATGAACTAAATATTTTCGGAAGGCTAATTCTGAGGGCTAATCTTAATGATGAAAAAGAAATTGTGCACTTTTCATGGAATAAATCCAATAATATAAAATATAAAATTATTCTTATATCTATATATATGGGTAAAAAACCACAATTGAAATATTCTAAGAAAGGTAGACTGGTTTATAATTCCTGGGGTTGTTCTTTCTTTTAGTTTCACTTTGGTATTGTAAGCATAGTGTAGGGAGTACTCCAAACTGCTACAGTATGAAAGCACAGGCATCATTTTAACTTTCATAAGTGAAAAGTGACTCTGTACCCAAAGAACTTGTCAGGTAAAGCTAATGCAGCTGTTGTCATGAATAATTCAAACAAATCACTTCAGCCACAGTATGATGGAGCTGACTTCACAGTGGTAACCTCTGTAAATACTGTCAGAAAACAGATAAATTAACTATTAGTGACTGAAACTTCCAGTCCTTGGGAAGCTAAAGTTGCTAAATTATTTCCTGATTAACCTGTCTAACAAAGCTTCTCACCAGGCATTTTTGTGGGTGGTTTGTTTGTTTTTTTTTTCCCCCTGAGAATGCATAATTTTTAAAATAACTACTTGCTATGTTTCAAAGGCAACTTAAATGGGAGCTATGAATTTCTGTGGACTGTAAAGTAAGTTCCCAGATTCCCAGAATCAGGCCTGCAGGCTAATTTCTTCTGATTTAAGTCCCAGTACCGAAACTAAATAATCTATAGTCCTAACCTAAATGTATACAATGCTGTTTAGGTCCTGAATGTACAAATTCCCACAGCACATCTATATGTACAAGTGCTTCTCTTTAACTCTGATAATTAACTATATAAATACAAACATTTCTAAATTCTTGTAGGACAGAACTCAAATCATTTCAGAATAATGAAATGTTACATATAAATACATCTAAGATTTAAAAATTATTAATCTTAGGACTAGAAGGAAAATGTGCTGAATGAGCTAATAAGGAACAAACATAACATATGTACTGAAGTGTTGACTGGTAGGTGGATGGAAAATAGACAAGCTCAACATCTTTAGAAAAATCAGTACTTTGGAATGATCTTTTGTTGGTAACAGAGAAACAAGTTAGATCTTAACAGAAAGAATTCTTAACAGGAAAATATTAATAACTGTGAAAATGACAGAAATGACAACCAAAAGCAAAGAAAAAATTGTGAAAGTGGCCAAGACTTGTAGGCTTATTGAGCCAGAGTACAGCAGTTTTGGAAATATGGTTCTGCTGGCAGTTTTTCACACTTTTGTCTACAATTTTAATATCAGTTTTTGTGCTGATGACTGTTTGAAAGACAACATAATGATCTTAAATGCTTATTAGGTGATTTCTGTAATTATTGCAGACCGGCTCATAATAACAATCTGGAACTTCTTTTCAAAAACTCTTCCTTCCTGATCCTGCAACTCAGGACAAAGGACCAGACGACTTTACCAGGAGCCTACCAGAAGAATTTTCTCGTTACAGGAAAAGTTAATTTATTCCCTTACTGGGACTACAGAATTTTTTATAATTCTCTCTCTAAGGGAGTATCTGTTCTTTTCCTACACATTATCCTTTACTTGGTTGTTCATTTTAATAGAGAAATAAGATTTTTTTTTCTAATTTAATTTGAAAAGTGGTTTTGTATCCCTTATTTCATGTTATCCAATCACCTTGTATTAGTGAATGATTTTTCTTTTTTTAGAATCATACTCAAGAGTGTCTTTAAAACAAATCTTTCATGAAGAAAACTCTCACTTTCACCTCTCTCCTTCTCAGAAATGCTGTTTTATTTAACAATTTTCCCAAGTACAGTTTCACGAGAGATTTGTGTAGCAGTTTTTATATGCAAAAAAATACCTTTACCTGGGTAAATCAGTTCAAAACCTGGCTGAGCAGTAAGCCAAGTAAATGTATTAATTCCTGATATCCTAATTTCCATTTCAGAACTGTCTGAGCAGCAGTAAATGCATACTTTTATCTACATGAATCTTTCATTAGAATGACCTGGTTGATCGACAAGATGTGTCCAGATGATCTTCCTGACCCTCTTTTCTGTTTTCCCCCTCTCTCAGCATGAACCTCTCAGGTTAGTTGAGATTTATCATGTAGACTGGTGAAACCAGCACACCAGCTGACTCCAGGGCAGGAAGCACTACAGTGAAAAGAAGTTTTTTTATCTGAGGAACTTATCCTGACTGTGCCCCTCCAGGCTGCTTCCAAAACGATTGTTGTTGCTGCTGCCTGCTGCTTGCACCAGTGTGCCTACCTAAGGGAATCTCCAACCAACATGAATTCTTCAGTCCAATCTCAAAACACTCCTAACAGATAAAGAAAAAAATTAAGGCAGATTTTCACCTGCATTTTTTTTCTTTGCTTTAAGCATCAAAAACCATTACATGTCTGAAGCTTAAGGATATTTACTTATGTACTTAAAGATTTACTTTTTTCCATTGTACTGCCCTTAGACTTCACTTTAATAGCACTGCAGGTTTTCTTTGCTTTAAGCATCGTAAACCAGTAAGAAGATGGTTTCTACCCCACAGAGTACAGACAAGTTCTCTCTGTCCATTCTCACAAAAAATCACCTTTGGAGTTTATATGGGCTATTTTCATTAACTCAAACAAAGACTTTGATGGGCCTAGCATATACTTATTCACAGAAGAAACCAGGAGCTGACCAAATAATAGGCAATATACAGGAGCTTAGTACAGAAGTGGCTTCAACATCTGGATTTTTCAAGTGTCACAGTGGCTGTTGAGCCTAGGAAGAATGTAGAACAGATTCGCCCTTCTTTCACTGATAATCCTGAGAAGAAACTTCTTACCTCCATAAGTAATACATTAATATGTATTTCATGCATGACTTCTATTCAAACTGACAAATTCTGGTAAATTCTGTGTGGCAAGTGATCTCACTATATCTTGTCAAACTATGTATTCTTAGACTAGACATCCCTGCAAACACAAGTCACCAGAGAGAATGTTTAAAGGTAGAGTTCTGCTGCAGCTGTGGGTTCTGGAGGGAACAAAAAAATGCAATTTTCCTCTTGCTAATGACAATACTCTGACCACATGAATAGTTCAGTGCTGCTTGTAAGTGTGGTGCTGCAGTGTCATAGCCATGCAATACTCTGGCATGAGTTGTCGTAGACATGGGTAAACTATTATTCTATATTACACAGAAGGCAGTGGACAGGAAATCTGTCCTCTTAGAAATCAGCAGAAACATTTCATCTGAGTCCTCAAGAGAAACAATATCCCCTGCAGAAAGAACAAGACAATGAAAACTGACGCTTCTCATATCCCAAGGAATTAAACCTACAGAACCATACAGCAAAACTGTCAATAAACAATGATTCCCTGCTTTCTTGCCCAGCAGTTTGAATGTTTTCTTCTGACCTTTAAGACAATGTCAGACAAAATAAACAAGGAAAGGGACAAAATTTTACTTTGTTTCTTACAGTTATTTCTTTTTTCAAAATTATTCATTGGTTTAAGTAGCAGTCAAGGGGTGACACTGAAGAAATCATTCCTGAAATCTTTCCTGCACATTTGTTTGCATGCCCCTTTAACTTCCACAAAATTCTCTTGTTTGAAACATGACACATCTAGTTTTCTAGGAGTCTTTTCTCAGTTTAGCCATGTAAAAGCTAAAGGAGGTCTCTCTAAACACAAATTTAGGGTTAGTCTATAGTAAATGAAATGAGGAAAGTAGCACCATGGACAGATTCCTTCCACCCTGGAAGGTATCTAAGACAGGTCAGATGAAGTGCTGTATTTTACTACTTTAAAGCAGAGAAGTCTTCACCAGTGGTTTAAAGACTCTGACCAAGCTTTGGATGACTGGCCATTTTTATCACAGCACAGTAGTGAGGAAGTGACAGACCACAGCTATCTACCTGCAAACTGATGTTTTTTACCCCAAGGCCTGAAGTCACTCGTGTTTAAATGAACAAGTTGGGCTCCTGCCTATGTGACACAATTAATGGTTGAACCCATTTAAAGGATTATAAAAAAAAAAGCTAAAATATTCCCATGTATGAAACACCCACCTTAACAGCCACACTTAGACCTGGAGCTGGTAGTCAGAGAAACACAGTCAGGTTTAGGCCTCAGTTTTTACTGGCAAACACAATTGTACATCCCTCACCCAATGCATGAGCACAAATCTGGGCTCTAACATATTCCGGCAGCACAGCCTGGAAATACATGCATCAGAAATCTGGATGCAGGTGAGCTGTGGCTCTCACTAGAAACAAATAGATAAAAATTTAAAACTCTGCTTAGAGTACAAATTGAGGTGCTTCACAGCCAAGACTCCAGACACTAATGTTGCA
This sequence comes from Hylia prasina, assembly GCA_013397195.1. Lineage (NCBI taxonomy): Eukaryota > Metazoa > Chordata > Aves > Passeriformes > Sylviidae > Hylia > Hylia prasina. The sequence goes on along the minus strand of VYXD01006971.1, from coordinate 723,615 downwards.
AATCAGTGTCTGTCATCTGGATCCTAAAGGCAGCGTGACTTTTCTTTATGCTCTGAATCACCCCAATTCCATCGTCAATCTAGAGAGCATGCTTAGCTTCTCTGAAAATCAAGATCCCAGTGAGCCCTGCCACAGTGAAGCCTCACAACATCAAATACAGCATTTGTGTCCCACCAGGACCCATTAGATTTGTGCCACCAGCACAGCTGAACACTGGCTTCTTTCGTGCCCTCAATTAAATGTCCTCTTCGCTCATATTAAAGGCATGCTGATAGAGGGAAGATGGGGAAAAATGCTGTCATGCATCCTGCTGGATGCTACTCTTGGAAGAACGACCATCGTCATAGCACTGCAAGTGTCGACCAGAGCGACAGTGTGAGAGAGGCAGAGGCATTGGTGGAAGCTGGGAGATTTTCAAGGGTGGGGGGGGAAATAATTTCAAACCGAAGCCAGCCAGCCGAAGCGAGGGGAGGAGCCGGGCAGGGGCTTGGCTCTTCCCTGGACCGAGCCCGGCAGCGCGGCAGCGCTTTGCCAAGTGGCAGCCGGCTCAGNGGAGGAGGAGGAGGAGGAAGGGAGGTGTGGGTGGAGGGGAGGGGAGGGAAGGAGGGGTGGAGGGAGGCCGGCTTTTTTAGGAGGGAGACCCTCCTTCGCGGCCGCCCGCTCGCAGCCATGGCTTTGAAGGAGGCGGGCGGCAGCATCCTGCCCATCAGCGACATGGTATCGGGGCCGTCGGGGTCGCCGTTCCCCGAGGTGGTGGAGCTGAACGTGGGGGGCCAGGTGTACGTGACGAGGCACTCCACGCTGCTCAGCGTCCCGGACAGCACGCTGGCCACCATGTTCTCCCCGTGCCGGGGCGGCCCGGCGGCGGCCCGCCAGCTGCCCAGGGACAGCCGAGCGCGCTTCTTCATCGACCGCGACGGCTTCCTCTTCAGGTACGTGCTGGATTACCTGCGGGACAAGCAGCTGGCGCTGCCCGAGCACTTCCCCGAGAAGGAACGGCTCCTGCGGGAGGCCGAGTACTTCCAGCTGGGCGACCTGGTGAAGCTGCTGTCGCCCAAGGTCACCAAGCAGAGCTCGCTCAACGACGAGGGCTGCCAGAGCGACCTGGAGGATAGCAACTCGCAGGGCAGCAGCGACCGGCTTCAGCGAGCGGCGCTGGACAAGCGCTCGGGCTTCCTCACCGTGGGCTACCGCGGCTCCTACACCACGGTGCGGGACAACCAGGCGGACGCCAAGTTCCGCCGCGTCGCTCGCATCATGGTGTGCGGTAGGATCGCCCTGGCCAAGGAGGTCTTCGGAGAGACCCTCAACGAGAGCCGTGACCCCGACCGGCCCCCCGAGAAGTACACCTCCCGCTTCTACCTCAAATTCACCTACCTGGAACAAGCCTTCGACCGGCTCTCCGAGGCGGGCTTCCACATGGTGGCTTGCAACTCCACCGGCACCGCCGCCTTCATCAACCAGTACAGGGACGACAAGATCTGGAGCAGCTACACAGAGTACATCTTCTTCAGTAAGTGCTGCCCGCGCCCCGGTGTCGTCCCCCTCGCGCCCGTCCCCGGCGGGTGCCTGGCGGCGTGCGCCTGAAGTACAGCTGCACCCCCAGAGCCCTTGCTGTCCCAAAGCAACATGTAGCTGGAGAGAAATGGGGGTTGCCCCCTTTCCCCTCACTCCACTCTGTCACCGCCATAGTTCAGATTTCATTCTGTGCGCTGTGGGGGCGGGACAGGACTGCCTAAAATGAATGCCCCGTCCGGAGCGCGGCGTAGGAGCATTTCCCCGTACACGCTCCGTGGGGCAGCCTGGGCTGATCCCGCCTGTCAGTGCCGAGAGGAGAGGCAGCCCCCACGTGTCGGGGTGTCCTGCGGGAAGGGTCATTGATTACGGATCGGGGGTTACGGCCTCGGGCTGGGGGGTCCCTGCCCCGCCGGGCGGGCGCGGTGCGCGGTGCGGGCGGGCGCGGCTCCGGCGCGGAGGGCTGCGGTGCTCCCCACCAGCGAGGCGACGCAGAGATCCCCGAGCAAGGAAGGGTTTTAATATTTTATCGCTGCATTTCCTTCAAGTGAGCGCACTGCGCCTGGGCACGGTCCCCGTGAGGGAAGGGGCAGCGAGGGCACAGCCAACTTCCCAAGGAGCAAGGAGGAGTCTGGCTCCAAGGTGGACGAAAATTGGAAAACAGAAAAGAAAATAAACCACTCTGTAGCCATTATACAGCTCGTAAGCAACTTCGCTGGTTGGCTGTGGGTAGCCTTAAAGGTTTCGGGTCACTCGCAGATAGGAAAACCGAGCGATGACGAATTAGTTTCCATCTGGCAAAGTATGTAGTGCTATGTAGGGCACTGACTGAGCAGCGGGTTCGGGTCATGAAACCGCAGCTGGATGGAGAACACTATCCCCTGGCAGAGATTTGTCTTGGAAAGGCAGAGGCAGCCTTAAACATTACAGATGTGTTTGAGAGTCGAGCGAGCCGGCGGAAGAGAGAGAGGTGTTCTGCATTCACTTCTTTCTTCTCCTGCCTCTGTGTGGTCTCACGCTCCCTGAGCAAAGAAGGGATGGATTGGCAGAGCATCTGCCTGCCTCTGTGGCTGAGGTGGGAGATGCAGCCTCTAACTTCACTAGTAAGGCAGCTGAACAGAATCAACTTGTTTGCCCTGCAAAACTGGACTTAGGCACGATATTTATTAGAGGAGGGAAAATGTGAATGGCTTTCTACAGGGAGGAGAAATCCATTAGTTTGTATTGCTCTATATTGTATAGGCGGTGACTTCCATTTGCTGAGCAAACTTGAGTACTCAGATCAATCTTTGAAACTGGATTAAAACAGTCTTTGAAGATTCATTGCATAACTTATCACTGGTCATATTTCAATAGGATATGTGAAAACTGAGCTCTAGAGGAGCTTCGCATTCTCCTGGGTGGAATTCTGTCATATATTTTACATGATTATTAAACCTTCTTTCTCAGAAAATTTGACATAATTATTTTCTAAATAGTAAAATTTCCTTCTTGAAATAGTATGTACTGTTTGCATAGAAACAGATTTGTAGGTGCATAATTTTTTGTGTTCATTGGTGATGCTCTTAATGTTTTGGTTATTTTTTTTGTGTATGTTGTGATGAGGTTGCTGTATAGAACAGTCCTCTAATTCACATCAGTGTTCCAAATTAATCCCCAGTGTAATACCACTGATTTATTTGGAATAATGCCGGGGTGAACTGGATGTTGTATGTCATGATTTTTGTTTTGGTTTTTAGTCTTCAAGCTTCCGATGTTGTGAAAAGTAAAATAGTTAATTACTTAAATTGATGCAGTTAAGTGAAAATTTATGGCTTTGCTTAATTTTTTGGGTGGGGATTTTGTTTTTACTTCTGAAGGCAAAAAAATGGCTAAGATAGAAATGGGCTGAAAAAACGTTGAGCAAATTTTATTTTTGGTGCTTGTTATGCATTTAGAAACTTTTTTGTATAACAACTTGTTTTATGATCAGATACATTTCTTTGAAATATAGCAAGATGGAAACAACACTTAAGAAAATCACCAAAATGGGAAGAGAAACATGAAACAGTGCCTGAAGTAAATACTTCAGGTTTTTTGTCTTTTTTTTTAGTCTGACAAGATGTCCTATTGATGGAGACTGTTGATAAAGCACTTCATTATATTAATAACTATAATATGCCCTGGATGGATTGTGTGTGCGCTACTGCCTTGTCTGACAGCTGCACAAGAATCCAGCAAAGGGAGAGTGAACCTTGGAAGCCTTGTGCTCTGCACCAGGAGTGACAAGAGGGATCAGGGCTACTGGTGGTCAGCTCTCCAACAGCATTAGCCAGGGCTGTGTTCCTTCCTTGCTCATGAGCAGAGCTTAATACACAAGGAGAAGAGCAGTCACTTTTCAATTTGCTCCTTGCCAAATGTCCCCATGAACCCTGAAAAGGAAGCAGTTTTAGGTGGGAAGTTTCAAGAGCTCTCATGTCAAACCCTGGACTGTGTTTTACATGCAAAAAAAATATAAAGATGAAAGACTTTAGGGAGCTTATTCCAGTTTTGGACAGTGCCTGAGTCTTAATTTGGTGCTAACAAAGAGGAAACCTACTTTTATATCCCACTGGAAAGAGCTCTACCTGCATTTGCATTTATTATTCACAGCATGAGCATCTGCAACCAGCAGCAACTGTATTATTTGTTGGTCTGTAAGTCCATAGCAGTCACATAAATTTCTTTTTCACCATTTCTCCTGAGGATTGTAGGCAATTCTGTTTCCTAGGAATGGTAGATAGTAAAGTGATTGGAAACATACATGAGGATACATTAATTCTGTCCATTTTCTGAGGTCATAAGTAGCTGAATCAGTTTCTCCCCAAGAGCTATGAAAGAAAAACAAAGGTTTAATCTGTGAACCATATTTCAGGTCTGTTTCTAGGATCTTTCAAACTTTGGTAGGTTCTTTAAGTTGAAATGATTATCTATCACTTTTCTAAAAAAATTGAATTACTTTATATTCTTAAACATTTTGGAAGATCAAATTCACATGGGATAATGCATAAATATTTAACTCATTTATGAACTGCTTAATATCTAGCGATAGAGGAGTAGTTGCAGACTAATTCTGATTGAGGAACCAGAGGTTGATTGACACTGCTTAACAGGAAATAACACTTCAGCCTTTGGAAACGTGTCATGACAAATGCAAAACCAGATTTCCTTCTTAGTATGTATAAATCCTATAAAAAAATATTAAGTTCTTTGCCTCTAGTGGTGTTTTAGCTATCATGCATGCAATGACAGATTCATTTGTTTACACAGTTAGTACATGGCCAGAATTTAGCCTGTACCTTGCATTGGTGTCTGAATTCTGAAAAGTGCTAATCAGTCTGTTCCACATGTCCATTACAAATCCTCTCTCTGTCTCTTAATGGTCAGTTAAAGGAGCAAACTCCTATGTGGTCATGAAAAGGCACTATTGGAGAGTACCACAAAGTGGGGTTTGGTTGGTTTTTTGTTTTTCCTCCATGTTATTAACACTCTCACCTTAGTACACATGAGGATGACTTGGGTCAGATTAATATGAAATGCATATACAGTTTGGGAAGGATGCTCAAACTCTTCTACTGCTTAGTTTCACACTGCCATAGAAGATGAGAGATTAATTAATTACCTGTTGATATGCAGTAGTTTATGGCCTTCACAAGAGTTGCTTCTAACTGGACACAGGAGACCTTGCGTCTTCCTGTGGCTGCAAGCAATGTAACATGTCTTCTGTTAGCTGACATCTTTGTGAGGAAAGGGTGAAATTTACATGTTTAATGTTTTTTGGGGGATTTTTTTTGTGGTTCATGGTATCTTTCGGTATTGTTGTGTAATGCAAGATTGCCTGTGCATGCTATTACTAGGTTTTTTCTTCTGTAGAATCTAATTAATCCTAATGGATTTTACTTTTAACATCTGCTATGCAATGTGACTTAGGGGTGTTGAGAGTATTGTGCTCAGCTGAAAGCTTACTGTGCTGAACTGACATCTTTATTGTAAGAAGAGTACAGTAATATTTCCTGAAAACTTTGACATGCTTTCTATGTTGACACTCCTGTTTCACATATGACAGTTTCTGTTTTCCTGTTCTTTTGTTTTTGTTTCGTAACAGGTGACCTTAGCCTGGATTTATGGTGCTTATTTTCCACTTGAAGTCACAGCACTCTGAGATTACACTGGATGCTGTGGAAATTGTCATAAACAAGTGATAATAGTTTTGTAATCAGATGGGGAATAAACAGTTGGAAGCCATGAATTTTTAGGAGGCAATATGGTATTTTGAATAAAAAAAAAAAATCCCAAACTCAAACAAAATGATACTAGCAACCCCCCAAAACAACTCACCCAACAACGACGAAACCTAATCAACACTGATTGTATCATTGTGTGTAAAATACTTTGAGGTGTTAGTTGCTCTGTAAGTGCCAAGTCCACTTCAGCATCCCAGTGTGATAGTAGGGTTGGTGGGTTAGGGTTGGTGGGTTGGCAGATAACCCTAAACTGTTCTTTAGGGGGCAGAGTGGTGTGAGAGCCATCCTGCAAGTGGTCACTGTGACCATGTCAAGCTGTTCTCCATCCATCTCTGCACCTTTGGTGAAGTTTTTAATATGTGGGGTGTATCCATACCTTTTAAATCTGGATTAAATGTATGTAAGATATTGAGGAGAAAAAGGAGACCAAGGGAAAAAAA
>VYXD01006971.1:618248-717368 GCA_013397195.1 Hylia prasina | reverse complement strand
AAAAAAAAAAAAAAGAGAAGAGTATTACACCTCTGTGAGACATGGAGATAAGTTTGGACAATTTTCTTTGCACCTGAGCCAGAGCTTCAAGCATTAGAGTACAAATTTTTGGTGGGGCAGGATGATGTGAAGGATTAAATCAGTACACAAGCATAGTGTAGAAAAACTTCAGATTTCTAACAGTTTCAAGATCTAGAAATGTTTCTGACAGGACTATTGAGCAAAGCCCTTTAAAGAGATTTTGTAGGCAGTCCTTTGATTTTGGAAAACTTTAGGATGTTCTGTCTTATGATTTCAGCTCAACTTTTAATACAGGTCAAAATTAAATAAATAATAGGCTGATCCTTATCTTGTCATTCTTCCAAAATATATGTTCCTGAATGCAAAGAGATAAATCAAAGTGGGCAGTCATAATTAAGAATATAAGAATATTATTCTTATGCTGCCACTTGATATAACGTGTGATAATCTGGTCTACTGAAACTGGTATTCTGATGTTATTCATCATTTCATCATTATCTCAGAATTATTTTAAAATATGAGATTAAAAAGAACTTTGAACAGATTTGACTTTTTAATAAAAAATGAAAATAACCTACATTCCTCTACAGCTGGCATAAAGACACTGCTGCAGTGAAAAACTGTGCCAGGAACCTCTTGATTTTTTTGTAACTTCAATCAAAATATGCATAACTCAATACAATGATTTGTGATCACATTTTGTCAATTGTTTCCAGTTTCTGGTCTTACTATGGTAAAATCATATTTTTAAGTATTGTGGAGCCTTTTTAATATTTAGAGCTGAGTGTTGAAAATGTTGTGTGGTATTTTAAAAATATAATTAGAGATTAACTAAGAAAATTATATATCAAGATCAATGCTAGATAAACAATAAGCAAGAATTGATGGAAGCAGCTCTTATTTCTGATGCCAGGAAGTGGAAACACACTGGTTTGATATTATCCCAGACTGGTATTTCTTGTGGATCACTTGGGGAAAAAAGTGACAGTTAGAAAAGCTGACTTTGCTGGATCTGTAATGTTTTGCAGAAGAACCACTTCTTGGTGTCAGATCATTTCATAGATTTTCAAGGATTTATGACAGTAGTTGCAGGGAAATGTTTATTTTTCCACAGTAAGATGAGCAAATCATATCTTACTTTTTCTTTAGTGTCAACATGAAATTCTAGTTATCTACTGTTCAAGCACAGAAGTTATGCATACAAAAGCTTTCCTTTTAATGTTGTTCCAGGCAGATGATTTAAAATTAAAACATTACTGCTAATAAAATATATTTTGCAATGTTTGCTTTCTCAATGTGATATGGCTGTCATTTCACTATGGGTGGTGTTCTCCTTTCCTGCAAATACCACGTTCATTACACTGTGGTGAGAATTTGTGTGGCAAACAAAAGTTCACTGAGATTTGCACCAGGAGGGTGTTCATTGATTGTCACAGTATCCCCTTTCTTGGTGTAGTTCCACTCTTAAACACAGGTCTCCAGAAATTAAGAACTGCTCAGGCAGCACTCTTAGAGGTCAAAAGTGAGATCCTGTGGGTGTGAGGAGAGCAGAGGCGCAGGAAATGTTCTCTTCTTGGTCCAGCTGAGCACCAGCATGGCCTGGACAATGCAGACAGAAGTAATCAGTCCTGTTCTGGTGTGTTACCAGTTTAAGGATGAGCTCAGAATACCCAGATGGGTCAAGAAGGAAAGGGCACAGGGTGGTGTGCATCCATCTCACCCTGCTGGGATCCTGAGCAGCTGGAGACTGGTGTGGTGATTAGTGGAGCTTGCAGCCAGCTCAGCATTGCCCTGTGTTGTCTCAGCAGCTGGGCAGGTCCTGGGAGTCACTCTGTGGGAGAGGTAAGTGGCACTGCTCTGCTCTGCATTGGCTCCCAGATTTTTCTTCAGGTTTTCTGTCTCCAGTTTTGGAGTACTTTATTGCTGGAGTCATGTAAAAAGTCTGCATCAGAGTAAAGCTGTCCAGGGTTGTGTGTGCAGGGCTTTTTCACACTACAGACTTCTTATTTGGTTGCTGGTTATTTGACTATGATTGAAAAAAGTTGGAAGCACTATACCAGCTAAGATCCTAACCTAACAAACTGATGTTATTTGTATATCCAAGGATGATTTTGTTTCACTTCTCCTTACAAGACCTTTATTTCCTAAAGCATGCAGAGTGCTAATGCCACTCAAATTATAGCTCTTTTATAAACCAAGCCACTGGAAGTCCAGTGGCAAATTCTTAAAAAAATTACTAGGCAAATTTCATTTTGCTTTAGCAAATCAAATGCTTCATGATGAATTTCCTAGGGAGGTTGTTCACTCCAGATTGATCAAACTGCATGTTCTTTTTCAGAAGAAGTAATTTATACTCTACTTAAAATTTATATATTGAATAAACATTAGGAGAAAAAAGTCCCATGTGTAAAATATTCTCAACTCACCAGAGATGAAGTACTTTCATTTAAATGTTTTGTATTATTTTTTATTATTATTATTTTAAGCCAGTAATTGCACATTTAGCTTTTACCTCATATAAGTTCAAGAATATTCAGTGAATTAATTCCTTTTGTGTTTTTTTTTTCTTTGACCTAAATGGAACTGATCATATGTATAAGGACCAACAGTGTGTGAAACTCAGAATCAAATTCCATTCAAAATTGCAAACTTCACTGGGATTGAAGCAACAAATAGCCTTGTACTAGTCTCTTTCATAAAGGTGAAATTAAAACTACAAGTGGTTATTTGGTTTCATAACTGTTTCTAATAGACAAAATCCTGTCAGGAGTTAAGCAGTGATGATTTGTAATTTTTATGGCAAGTTTAGAAATTTTGGTTGTATTTTGGTTGTATTGTATCAGATTGTGGTACTTGTGTTATCATGTGTGCTACATTTTGATAGTGTAGGTTCAGAAGACAAACTAAAGGGTGCCTGTTGCTGCACGGTGCAGCTTCATTCATATCATCACAGCTCTAAATATTCTGGGCACTTCAGTAAAATCACAGTGGTGTTAATGAGCTTCATGATTCCAGCAACAAGATTAACACAATGCTTTAAAAACTTCTATGCAAATACTGTTTGTGAAATTACTTGTATCTTGTCTTCCCCAGGGTTGTTCAAAAGAGGAGATATCCCTTCAGAGATATGGAAAAGTGTGTTTGTCCATTCTTTGTGCTATGGGGTCTGCCTGGCCTTAAGCAGTGTGAAGACTGCTCTGAGTTACATTGCTGCTGCAGTGATTCCTTCATCAGTGTCTTGCAGCTGAGAGTAGCTGGGTCAAAATGTAGTTGTGCCCTTCCTCATTGTTCCCAACGTGCCTGAGCCCTGTGGCAGAGGCTCTGAGCAGGAGGGGCAGAGACAGGAGCTGCTCCTCTGGGGACTGCCACTGCCTCTGGGTTGGCTTTGTACTGCTCCAGCCACGTACCCTGTACCTGACCTGTTTTCTGTCCCAGTCACATGCACTTAGCAAATAAAGAAAACTAGAGTAGCTTATAGAATAAAAAATAATAGTACTTCCTTTTGAAGGGAATGGTACGATTTTAAAAAATCTGCAAATAACTCAATCCAGAGACAACAATTCAATTACAAGTGTAACTACTCATGGCAACTAGTGCACTGAAATAGGTTTTCTGCACACCTCTTCAGGGGTAGAGGGTGTGGGCTGGGAAACTGAGGGGAAAATCAACATCATCATTGACTTTTATAAATGAAAGTAAACATTCCAAGTCTACACTTAGCATATGTTCAGTTGTATTGTATTTAATATTTGTAGAGTATTATAAGAGTATAGAGTACTTATAATATCTCTGCATTAGCAGAAAGATATTATTCAGAAACTAAGTCAATATATTTTATTTTTTGTATAAGCAAACAACGATAACCTTCAGATGCATTTGTATCTTTTCTCTTTCAACCTCACTGAGTTTTACCCTTTAGTAGTATTAACAAATATTCCCAAAGAGAGAAGTGCTACTGCTCAGGGACTCTCGTCACATTTTGTTGTAAACATTCTCCAGCAACTTAACTTAGTAGTGAAATTCTTCTATATTTTATTGAATGTAGATGTTCAGAGGTTCTTTCAAGGATTACAACTATGTCAGTGTATTCCACAGAAGTTATTGAAAGTGTACTATCATTCCAAAAGCTTTGTATCAGTAAATATTTTATATATGTCACAGGCATCTGTGAAAATCTTTAATGATAGGAGCAAAAAGGCCCAGTATTGCATATATTCCTGATTATATAAATAATTTTTATGCAAAAGGGTTACTTTCATAACCTCTTACTAACAGTTTAATTAAATGAGATTCCCCCTCTTTTGTTAATCATCATTAAAATCACCATACCTGCAAAACTATGGGAGTGATGACAAATGTCCATTTTGTGTATACAGAAGTATTCTCTAACACTCTGGTTCTTAGTCCAAGTGTTTTTCATTCTCATTGAAACTCATGATACAAAAAAAAAAAAATGAAAATCAACTACAGAAGGGCTAGAAGGCAGATAAAATAAATCAATAAAGTTGAGTGCCAACAATTTAATCAGTGTAATGTGTAGATAATACAGGGGAGAAAGATTAAAACTAAACAACACTTTTTGCTATTTTTTTTAGTAAACACATTTTCTTTCTCTTTCTTCTCACAGTCACTCTTTTATAGGCAGTCACTCCTCAGTATTGTTCTTTTCAGACAGCTGTTACTACTTCTGTTGTTAATGCCTACTGTGGCTTTTGAGCAGCTCTGAAACAAAGCAGAGGCATGGCTACTCTTGCCTTTCCATCTATTTTTGTCTCTTTGCAGTGTTTGGTAATATAAATATCACTCATTCTGTCCTTCTAAAAATACCATTATACAGCTTTATACAAATGTGATCAATATTGCTGAAGCTACATGGACTTCAGGGGGAAAAAAAGAACAAAATAATTTAGCTATATGTGATGCAAGAGAGACTGGAACTGTTTTTCATGCAAGGTTGTTTCTCTCCTCTTTTAATTTCAAAATTTTGGCATCAAATCCCACACATGCCTTTCTGTTTGACTTGCCCATTTGAAGTACCCCTTCTTTGGAGAAGGAATTTTCGGAATCTGTATGTGTAATTCAGCCTTATCATATTTAAAGAGTAAAACAAAAATCCTTAAGGAATAGATATAAGACCACTGTAATTGACAGTCCTGCTTGGAATTTTTACTTTCCCAGGACCCACAGACTTCAAATTTCTCTTACCAATCCCTCATAAAGCTGTGCTTGTTTACCTATCTTAATGTTGTCATAGCTTGCAAATATAAATTTATTGTCTTCACACTGTCAATTTGTTTCTGGGGATACAGGAAATTAATATAACCTCTCTAAATCTTAGAGACACACTCTATGTAGTTTTGTTCCCCCAAAACATGTGGAGTAGCAGATAATGGCATCCTTTGCCTTCAAAATAAACCTGTAATTCTTTAGGATAGAAGGGACAAACTTTTCAGAACTGTTTGTTATTTAGATATTTGAAGATCATTGGAATTTCTGAAGTTTTACCTCATAACCTGCTAAGTTTATATCTTCATATGACTTTTAGCTGTCTAGTAGTTCAGCCCCAGTCATAACAACACACATTTTTATTCCTCTACTTTCAGTATTTATTTTTTCCACTTGTAACTGAAGTAGTTTGGTGTCTAAATTGGTGGAATTATGCCCCTAAATAATTGCATCTGTGATCACATTTGATTACAGGAAGCAGAATGCGCTCATGGCAGAGGAGATTAGGTTAAATGCTGTCTAATCAGTCCCCCAGTGACTGTCTCCTGGCAGTGCTTCCTCCCTAAATCCCAATTCTAGGGATGCCATGAATAAAAGCTGCATGGCCTGTGCAAGTCCATGTCTTCAGAAGATGGTTTTGCTTTTCTGATTTGAGAGGCGTGACATGGACTTGGGAGCAAGGCTGGACATTGGTCACCCTTGCCAAAAGCACGTGTGGGGCTCGTGGTGCTTTTGGATGGACTTGGCAAGGTGCTGTAAGGCCATGGGGAGCTGGAGAGTGTCTGTGCTGCTGCCTTGGGGTCTGCCATCCCCAGGGGGGACAGCTGGAATGGGTCCTGGGCAGGTTGGGGAAACCCAGTGGGTCTGTCAGGGCTGGTGCAGCCCTGGGAGTGTCCCATGAGTGTGTATATATATGTATATATGTATATATGTATATATGTATATATGTATATATGTATATATGTATATATGTATATATTTGCTGGTATTCACAGAGACCATGTCTGCCCTCCGTGAATAACACCAAACAAGCCAAGAGCTGCATCCTCTAAGGACCTCTGGCGAGGCACCATAATCACAGGTCTCCTTCAGTGCTTCAGTGCCAGAGCAGTGAGTCAGGGTGGGGCAATCCACAATTAAAAAACTTGTTATAGTGCAAAATGCAAGCAAAATAACTCCTTGAGTTATTTTTATGCAGGAAAACCAAAGGGTTCTTGGTCAAGGCAATAGTAAGACCAGAGTTGCATCTAACTAATATTTATGCAGCAATGTGGCAGACCATTTGTGTTCCTGCAACCAGGCTGCTGGAGCAGCTTAAATTCAATAGTAACCTCAATCTTAATGTAGTTAATCTAAATATTCTTTATTTGTCTGCAAAGTATGGAGGGACAAAAGCAGTTGTTATAAGCAATAGGTAAACTGAAAACTTTTTTAAAAATGGGGAAAGTTATTTGCTTTTTAGACTATGGCAAAATGTTTAATTTATAATTAATATTAATGATGTATGCAAGGCTTCTTGTCTTGTCACACAGGATGCATAAAGATACAAAGGAACCTGGAGTCGTTGCTTAGCTGCATTTTCTGAACACAATAAAAATATTCTGAACATTGAGAAGATATCCTTTGTTTTTTAAAATATTTTAATACATTATTTTGGAATCAGGATTATCCTCTATCATCATAGTGAGATTACTAGCAAAAATAGTTAGCCTTTTTAATGAACCATGTAATGAATCGCATTTGAGAATATGAGACTAAAATTGACCTCCAAATCAATGCTTTCAATCTTGAATGTATTTTCAGAAAATCCAGTCAAGTTCAGTGAAAGTTTCCATCTGCACTTTGAGTACCAGGCAAGCGGCAGGGATAGAAAAATTTGAATTTAGACTGCTGGTTTGGAAAATTTAGTTTTTCTTATCACCTCTGTGCCTGGCAATAAACTGCACTTATTTCTTTCCTTCCTTATCCTGTGGTTATAGTGTAGTTTTAGCAATCCAGAAATTGATATTTTATCAAAGTTCACCTTGATTTCTAGCCGTGGTTAGTAGTTAGCTCTCATTCATTAATTTGCTCAATTAAGTACGTTTGTAACAGTGAAAGCAATGCTAGTAAGAGCTATTTACTTTATTATCAAGCAGTCACTTGGTAAAAATACTAGACAATTACTGCTGGTCCAGAGCATGTTGCCATAATTTCTGTTCAAAAAGGTATATGGCTTTAGACTGTGGATCAGGAAATTAACAGTGTTAAATGTTATGTGTGGTAGGCACATAACACTCAGCCTTTAAGATCCCCAATAGACTTAAAAGTTCCTTGACAAAGGGCAAAACATTTCCTCCATTAAGAAGGTGTTGGAACAGTCTGTGCAGTGATGCTGTGCATGTTGTGCATCCTTTGAGGCTTTCAGGACTTGCCTGGATCAAGCCCTGCTAACCTGATCCAACCTCGTCACTGCCCACACTTTTGGGCAGGAGGTTGGACTACTCCTAAGTTACCTTGTGGTTCTCTTCTCTGATGTGATTTACACTGACATTGGCTATTTGAAAACGCTTCTCAGGAAGGGAGAAGTGAACTGCTGCAGGTAAATTAAGTAGAAGCTAGAAAGCTATAAATTCTGATTATTCTCAAAGTCAAAAATTCCAAAGCTTCAGCTTTATGTTGTCTTTTTACTTACATCTGTGTGTCCTATCAGAAAGGAAACAATAGATTCAGGATAAAGTTTCTTATAGGACTTCCTGGCCAAAATTCAAGACCATGGAATGTTAAATAGGCCACAGTTAAGAAAGTGTTTTTAAAAGTGGTCAAACTGCATATTGGATAGCACTGTGGTTGTTGATCATATGTTGCTTGGAGAAAGAATTCTCACAAATTTAGAAAGTCACCACTGTTTAAAACTTAAATCACTTTTATTGTCATTCTTTAGAGAGGTTCTGGTGCTGTCTTTCATAAATGTGACAGACTGCCTTGTATTTCTTTGGGTTTCTCTCCATTTTGATCGTTTTAATCTGTGTTGAATTCCTTTATTGTGACATATTTTTTGCTGCTGTTTTTCAGCCTCTGTATTTTTCCCCTAGCATAGCTTGAACCAATTTATGTAGCAACTGCAAAAATGCTGAAGAGGATTATTTTTGTAGCCTTTTTTTTTACTATTAAGAATAATAGTAAATGAAATATGAACAATATGGAGTTGCTTGTTAGCAATACACTGTGGAATGGATGCCTAGCATAAATACAAGGTAGTTAATTATTAGGGTATTTCAACTGTTTAAATTTTTCCTTCTTGAAATTTTAATGTAACAATAGAACATGAGGCACTAGTAACTAGGATTATAAAAAAAAAAATGTTGGATATTCCTCTTGCTTTTCCCACATTACTGAAAAGATTGTCAAAATGATGTAGCTGAAGGTTCTTTGCGCTGTTAAAAATTTGCTTATGACAACAAATTAAAACAGAAATATTGCTTGCTTTGACTGACACCTAATAGATAAATATAGATACATGGTCATGGAGAAGCAGCATAATAAAAAGATCTTAGGTAAGTTCAATTGTAGGTTGTCAAAACAACATCAATGAAATCGTATCATTTATTCCCAGAGTAAGATGTTTTCTTCTCAAAAGTTATTTTTCTAGGTGGAGCATATGTTGTTAAGGCATAGTGTATTTCCATCACTGGTTGTTGTGATGGAGGGATTGGGCAGATTGGTACAGATACCCTTGTTATGAGCTCACCTACATCCACTTAGAGAACATCTGGATGTCTTGATGGTGTCAGCTAGTCTGTCCCTCTATGTCCACATTAAATATAAATCAAAACTCAAGTGACATGGTATTTAAAACCCTTTGGCTTGTGTTGTGTGAACTTTCATTCCATTCTAAAGAGGGTTTTGTTCAGGATGATAGAGAATATCTGTACCAGCCAAACATAAAACTGCCTTGCTACAGTTCTGGGAAGAAGTCGGCAACAGTGTAACTCAAGTGTTTAAAATTCTTGATCATAGCAGCCGTAATATAGAGAGTACTGCAAGTTGTAGAAATACTAAATAATGTAACGCTGTTTATAATCACTGGTCTTTATGAAGGCTCTGCAACTTTTGTAAATTTATCCTATCTATGCTCCATTGGCTCATGTCATGTGTACTTAACTTCATCTGTACAAAGCTGGTCCAAGCGAAACAGGTCAAATCCCTTGCATGTTCATTGAACAGTTGTAGGTAATTTCACAGGACATAAAACAAAGGAAACTGGGACTGGAATGCACAGGAATGTTTGGAAGGAAAGAGAAAATCTTCAGCCAGCACACAAAGTGGCAAAATCCAAGAATTTCTGATTTTCTAGTCTTGCAGATTGCTATGTTGCAATTCTTTCCATATACCATGATTTAGAGAATCAATTCTTGAAACTGTAAATTTGTACTAAAATATGTGGCAATTAAGAAAAAGCTCTTTTCTACCAAGAGATTCCCACCATTAAATACTGCAGAATTTTAGTTTCACAGAGTTACACCAAATGAGGCTACTGGGACTCAGGGCTCTGCTAAGTTTGTCTGACATGACGCAGTACCATCTAATGGAATCCATTCCTGGCAGCCTGTCAGGTCAGGGATTTTCCTTAAAATGGAGGGCTTCTATGCTTTACCATAAAGTGGAATGATGAATATTATGAATGTCATGAGTGGGTATTCAAAATTGATGGAAGTCAATAGAATTTCATCTGCCTTTTTGTAAATGCTCTTTATACATTTTTTTTCTTTCTATTTTTCCTCTTTCTTTGTTATATTGATTTTCCACACTAGATGGCAGTGCCTTAGCACTAGTGCATGACAGGGGAATTGATTTAATTTATCCAGGGGGGAAGAAATCCTTCTGTTTCATGTTTCCTTCTACATACGTAGCTTAAAGAATTGCAGGTGGGAGACTGGATTTTGATGAGCCACATATGAATGGGCAAAGAAAATGCAAACTTTTTTCTCCTTTTTCTTTGTACAAATGGAAGTCTATTCAAGCTGATCAATCCAGGTTTGCATTGGCTGGATGTGAGATGAACAGGGGCTGTCTTTCAGTGCTGTCCCCAAGGAATTGCATTCATAGAAACTTGAAGTGAAAAGCTGTATTGAGTTAGAGCTGAGAGTGCAGCCAGACTCTGAGCAGATTGCCTCACAGTTTTGAGCCATATGTTGTCTATACTGAGAAGTCAGTGAGAGAAAACACAGCTTCCTTCTCTTTCCAAGAAAACCAGGTGCTGGAGGGGTGGTGGTGGAGAGCTGAGAGGTGCTGGGGTGCACTTAGATATTGCTGTTTTAGTGCTGGAGTACTGCCTGGGCTCATAATTCCACCCATAAGCTGGGATGCAGTCCTGGACTGTTAGTTGAAAGACTGGAAGTTTGCTGACTTGAAGTATTTTAACTAAAAGGTTGTTGGAATGAGGATTGAGGGGATGCCATGATTAGAAACAAATGGGCTCTGGAAGAGTAAATGTGGCAGTAATAGATGAAGACTAAAAGCTGGAAGTTTGTAGTTGGAGTTCAATTTTAAATTAGGAAACAATGTTTAAAATTTATGGATGAGGTACTTGAAAACAGAGGGATTTTAAAACAAGCAGGTGCCTCTATTGTTCATATTTTCATATTTTTCATATTATTGTTTCATATTTTCTTGAAAGAAAACCTCCAGTTAATCGTCTGAAAAGAGGAGAAAGGAGTTTTTAAAACAATAAATACCAAGAGATTCTGCAGTGAAGACAAAAGAAGTAGACATATCATTATCCTGAGAAATTAAATTCTTTAAAATACAAGAGTAGGGGAAAAAAAAAGAGACCTGACATAGGATTGATTGAGTGTGTGAGAAATAGCTGTAAGAAAGAAGGTATAAAAGCACCTGAAAACACCCAAAAAATTAGGTCAAGAGTTGTCAAAGACATTTCCTCTTGGTAAAGTTTATGAAGAGTATTGTCTCTCATTGTATAGTTCAAAAATAACATAATTTCAAGTTTCAGTCCAATTTATACTTCACAAAGGTAAATTTGATGCAATACCTTCACCTTTTTCATTGGAGTTAAACATTTAAGAATCTAAAAGCCTCTTGCCTGAGGCTGGGAAACATACTGCCATGAATAAATTTTCTTAAGGAAAATTTAACTTAACTTGGTGTCTCCTGGGACCTCACTGCATGCAGCTTCTGCCTTATTTATTCAGTTTTATTTTTTGCTACATCACTGCTGAATGAGCTGGATAAAGCCAAATTGAAATACAGGAAAACAAATTTTCACTTACTTTTTTACTGGATCTGTCATAGCTGAAATTTCATTAATACTGCTGGAAGGAAGGCGGGCTAAATAAATGTTTATCAGTCTTCTACTGCAGCATTCACAGAAATCGAATATTTTTTCAAAATATGCTGCTATTTGCTGTCATTTTTTGCATGTCACAGAAAGTGATAGTCCTTTCTATAATTTATTACATAACTGCCAGAACAGAAGATGCAGATGGCTAACTATAAAAATGCAATTCAGGTTATATTTGATAATACTGCTTAGATGATTCCTTGCTAGTTAAGGGAAGCAACAAATGGTTCTAAGTTGGAATTTGGTACGGGAAAATGAGCCTCTGTCTTGGGGCAGTTATGTGGGAGGTAGAAGTTGCCAGTTCTTTAAATCAGAGAGAACAAATGATTGAATATAGACTTCCCACCTCCCAGATGGGTTTTCTAACTGGCAAGTTAGATTGTCAAGGGAGGTACCTATTCGTTTTGCAACAGGGATTTTTTTCTTTGAATTTGAATATAAATATCTTCCCTCAGAGGTTTTCATAAAACAGAAACTTGCCTTCCAATTCCGCTTCTTCACATCAGTAGAAAGAATGACACAGATTTGTTTGAGAAAAAAAATATTTGTATGGACAGTATTAAGCAGAAATTGGAACTTGGGGATGTTACTTTTGATTGTTTTTGTGCTTTGTTGTGGTTGGTTCTCTTTATCTTGTGGTGAATGGTAAAACTGGGATTTTCCCTTGGTATGAGGAGTTTCAGTCTTCCAGAGCATGAAGTTTTGGAGACTGGATTATAGAGTAGGGAGGCCCACTGGATACCTGTAGCCATTCTGGAGCCATTTCCCCCTTTTTTAATCAGCCACGCCCAACACTTTGCAAAACAGAAGGAAACCCCTTTTTTTTTAAAATTTTTTTTTTGTTCATGCAGGATGAGAGAAGTTCACTCTAATAGAAGATTTTTATCTTGCTCATACACTCTGATTGAATCTGAAGAACAGATGAATGCCAGGATACTTCGAACCACCCAAATGATTTTTCTTTACTCATATTCATGATTTAATTGAAAGCAGAAGGTTTGTCTTCTAGAATTGTATTTTGTAAGCATAAGGATTACCCTTGTTTGTTAAATGTAAACACCTCTGGTTAAAACTTCTATTTCCTAAAAAATCATTGTGCTCTTCTAGATTGTTTTCTTGGGTTTACTCTGGCTGTGTTCCTGAAAAACAAACCCAAACAGGATGCCAGCTCTGTCCAGTTTTGATAATCAGGCATTCATGAAAAAACATTCAAGCTAGTGCTGCTTATGGGTTTCTACTGCTGCTTCCTCATCCCACTATTTTGTTGGCCTCCTTCTGATTCTAAAAACGTAACTGCACCACAGGAACAAGAGAGCTGCCACTCTTGCCAAATTAATGTTAACACTTCTCATTGCAGCTTTTATACCATCCTCTTGGTCAAGTTTTGTGAATTGCACTTGAATTACTCCAACCATTGCCTGGAAGATATCCTTCTGACTCACTGGACTTAGGAGAAGCATCTTAATCATAAATTCAATTTTGAATGGCTTTTCCTGTCAGATACTCTTCCAAAATGCTCATTAAGTACTCCTGCTGTCTTCCTGATTTTTTCCTCTCCCTTACTTGGACATATACAGCTTCTTTTATTCTCTTGCCATTACAGAATGATTTGCATTGGAAGTGACCTTAATGAACAGGGGCACCTTTCACTAGAGCAGGTTGCTCTAAGTCCCATCCAATCTGGTCTTGAGCACTTCCAGGTGTGGGGCATCCACAGCTTCTCTGGGCAACCTGTTCCAGTGCCTCACCATCCACACAGTGAAAAAATTCTCAACATCTCACTCTCATCTAAACCTACCCTCTTTTGATTTAAAGCCCTCCCCCCTAGTCCTATCATTACCTGTTCTTGAAGAAAGTCCCTCTCCAGCTTTCCTGCACTTACAGGAAGGTGGTATAAGGTTCTCCCTGGAGCCTTCTCTTCTCCAGGCTGAACAACCCAAACTTTCTCAGCCTGTCTTTATAAGAGAGGTGCTCCAGCCCTGTGATCAACTTGGTTCTGGACTTGTTCCAACAGGCAGTAGGGCCACTAAAACCTCACTTGATGAGATGGTTAAAAGGGCTGACTTTTCTTTATATATTCTGAGTTAGATGCATGGGAGAAACACCAACAAGATACTCTCAAGAGGTCAAAACAACAAAAAAACTGGCAACTTAGAAAGTCAGAGAACTTTGGCAAAAGCTTTTGAGCAACATTCAATCAACTTAAAACATTCTGCAAATCATTAGATTAGCCCATTCAATTTAGTAAACTCCAAGCCCATCTAACTTTAGGTTTCTCGAAATGTTACTCCAAGATGTAATTAGAAAAAAAAGGAAAAGGTACAGAAAAGAACAAACATTAACTACCACTCATGATTCCAGTTGTGTTCAGCTGATAGAAATTCTAAAAGGAGGGAGGATCAAGATATACAGGCTGGTTTTCTGGGCTGTGAATGCACATTGCTGGGTCATGTTGGTCATGCTCCTCTTCAGAGGCTTATAAATTCATTCTTTGTTCTTTTCACTGTGATGCTGTTTTGCTTTTACATTTCCTTATTTCAGTTTTGGGGTTTTGTGTGCATTTTGGTGTTTTTGTTGCTGGTAATTAAAAAAGATCTGTTTCTTCATACAGTTTCTTCGTGGCTGGAATACATTGTTCTACCAGCAGTTGAAGACTGTGGGATTTTTGTATTTAGTCCATTCTATCACATTTTATTTCATTTGTAGAAAAGTTAAAAACTTTAGAAGACATCAGCTTTGGTTGTTTCTTAATTGTCTTTGTTTTCTCATTTCCATCATGCCACACATATGGAAAATAGCTGGTTTCCTTTTTGGCATTCCTTAAGTGTTACTTCTTATGGTCACATGCTGGTCTAAATAAATGCAAGTTCCTTGGGTGGCACAATAGAAACTAGAGATTGGTCTTTGCTTTATAAAATGCTATGCTTCCTTCTTTTTCTTTCAATTCATAGTTGTTGGTTTTTGTTTTTTTTTTTTTTTTAATAGGGGCTGAATTACATAATTTCACTGTTTATGTTTGCTTAATTTACTGCATTTATGAGTAAGATTCTGCAGCACACTCAGAATATTTTACTACTTTTGTTTGCTGCTGTAGATAAAAATCCTCAGTCCAGCTAAAAAAAAAAAACTGAGTTATTTGCTAGAGAGAAGGTTCAGGTGCAACTGGAGAAGTGAGAAACTTTTTCTATAGTCCACAGAGCTCTGTGACTACATTCTGCTGAGGAATCTACAGCAATATCCAGAGCAGCATTTTTCAGGCTGTCATTTCAAGTGTCCTGGGTTGTTCACAGTCAGTACACTTGGTCGGCAGCTTGTGCAGGTCCCTTGCTCGTGCATAAGGACACTTTCTTGTTGGATGCAGCCACTTGTCTAAAAAATTTAAAAGGGAGGTTATGGGCAGCAAGATGCCTTGGGATGTCCAAGTTCCCACCAGCCCAGCTCTCTGGTGAATGATTTCCTGCTGCACAGGCAGATGCCTGCACCAGGTAAGTCAAGGCAAGTGTTGGACCCTCTAATTTCCCATGCAGGCTGTGGCTACTATGGAAATCTATGTGTAGGGGTCATTTTTGTTTATTTAGCAAATGCCTGTTTCCTTCAGATGCAGAGCAGTTATGCCACTTTTTTAATGTGGAGACCCGAGGATTGACACAGCACTCTACTCAAAAGTTGGTGCATGTGGTAAATTGTGTCTGGCCTTGCAGTGCACAAGTAATAAAGCTTTATGCATTTTTATTTCTTGAGACAGACACACATACAAGAAGTAGGCAAATGATTAAATAACAGCTAATAAGGGGTCGGAGTCTATATTTTTGTCCTTTTTGTTTGTTTTGTGCAGTTTTTAAACTTTCTGCCTTATTTCAGAAAGTCACAAGAATTTATGTAAGTGTACTGTCTAATGATGGGAGCAAAGGTACTGAGATATATGTTCTCACTGTTAGAGGCAAGAACTTACAAAACTGAAATGTAATAGTATCTGTGCTAATATTGCTACATAATTATATAGTGAATTTTCTTATCTTTAAAAAGCTTCTAAGAAATGGAAGAGAAAATAGCCAATTTTACTCATCTTGAAAGTTATTCTATTAAAAGGATTTTAAAAGCTAATCCTAAAAATTAAACATATATCAGCTATTTCTATTATTTGTACTGTATCCAGTGGACTTGATTTTCCAGTTTTTGATGTGTAATTTTGGCATTGCCTCATTGTCGTTTTGGCTTTGTGAAATTTTATACTGAAGTGAGTGTTTATGGAAAATACTGTTCTGTACAAAGATGACAAGAGAATCATGAAGCATTAAAATTCAAGAGGAGTTGTCTGAGGGGGAAGGGAACATCATATTCAATCATGCTATTTCTTAAGAAGTCAACAACAAAAGACACAGGATATTTATCTGAAATGATCACAGCAGTGTATACAGACAGAAGGCAAAAACAGTTCTGGCATTTTAATTTAAATATCCAAAATGGCTGGTCCTGTGGAACTTGTTCACCACTATTAAAATGATTCCTTTTCTTCCTTTGGAAGCTTGTTACAGTTTAGGATGCTGTGTGTTGGCATTGGCTGTGGCACTCCCCACTTCTCTCTTTCTGACCTTTCAATATCCCACTTTTGGGGTGGTGCTGTTTGTCCTGGGGCAGGCATGGGCAAAGCAGGCTGGTGTCCAAGAAGGGATTGTGAGATAGAGACAAAAAGTCAGGGTATAGAAGGCTGAAAACAACAGTAGGGCAAGGTGAGAGAGAGAAAGATTTTTATTTTCTGAATGGCTAAGAATGACTTAATTGATCAGCTGCTAATACAAAACCCAGAACACAGTGGAGTCACAAGTACATTCCTGTTGGACTTCGATGGACGTGCCTGATATTTGCCATTTTACTCACTTTACTCTTTGACATTTAAAGTATCAGTGGAATTAAATCTTGTTAAATGAAACATCCACCCTACAACATTCTCTTCCATTAGCTTTAATCTATACCTTTTAGTACCAGTCACTATTTATTTACTGTATCAGAGAGACCAATTAAAAAATCTTTCAAAGCAGCTAGAGAAGATTTGTTTGACACAATGAAGAGACAAAACCCCAATTCCTGCAAGTTCTTCCCAAATCAAATTATAGATTGTCCTCCATTCTTAAACCACATATCATGATATGATATGGTAGTTTTCCTCTTTTTTGTTTGCATTTTAAAATCCTTTAAGTTGGAGGTGATGTTAATTTTTATTTGAAGCATTTGCCAAAAATGCTTAGGCAAGGACTGCTGAATTTGTGCTCTGAGTGTGTAATTCTCCTTTCCCTGACTGGAGGGTGGAACTTGTTTCTGAGTATGGTAGTTTTTAGGAAAATAAATAATGAATGCTACCTCACACCTCCTCTCAGCTTACAAAAGATTTTGAATCTTCCTGAAAGACTTGGCTCAGTGGTGGATTTGGCAGTGTCAGGTTAATTTCATGATCTTAAAGGTCTTTTCCAAAAAAAATGATTAAGTGATTTTCTGACATTGTTTGATTTTCTAGTAAATAAAAATGTGTGAAAAGAAAAAAGAAAGGGAAAAAACCAACAAAATGCCTATTAAGTTTCCATAGTAACATGTATAGAATATTTGCAAAAGTTTGATTTTATTACATGCTTCTGTTTTCTGTTATGAATAGATCAGTCTGGCATAATGAATTTTGCTTCATTTTACTGGGTTCTGACTCTTCATGGCAGTACAGGCAGCAATCGATGTGACATACAGATGAAAGCAGTTTAACTTCTTTTTGTCACAGAAGTTTTATTCATCTACTGTATTTATTTAATGGAAGAGCCTAGTGAAGAGAGCTGCCACCTTTAGCTTCATGTTGTTACAGTTCTCTTATGAAAAATGTAGCTTAATATGTAAGGTTTGAAAACCTATTTCTTTTCCTTAACTATTGGTGTATATCTTTGTGTTTCGAAATTGCTAATATTTGTTGCCCAGTTGGTGACATAAGGATGCTCCTTATTCTGTCCTCTGGAAGTGCAATCCCTCTAAAGTAATAACTCTGGGGCTGGTCCAATTCCTGCAAATACATCAGCCACAAACCCACGCATTCATGGTTAAGTAGTTCCTAAGTAGTTCTGCTGAGGAGGACTATGAAGGATTAGCTCAAACTGAGGTCTGCCACGAATCGGTCTCAGTCTGATTATTTTTTTTTGCTTTAAAGTGTATGTAAATTAATGGGATACAATAATAATTTTATTTCTGTGAGCTAAAATATAATTGATCATATCATTATAATGTGATGATTCTCAGGTCTTTCTAGTGTGGCTGTGTGGGAGTTGTGTGACAGATATTCCTCTTATCACAGGATAAGTCTTCCTTTCCACAGGTTAGTAGTGAATCAATTTTATATATAATCCTTTTATATATCTCCTTTAAATCTCCTTTTATAGGAAAGCAATCAATTATTATACAGAATGGGTGAGGTGGATTTTTTCCTCTCTCAATCGTCATTTAGGAATACATTCTGAATCTTAAGACCAAGGTTAAAGATAACAGATTTCCTCTAGTAACCCACTGAGAGACCTTTAACTTTTTCGCTTAATGTTCTCTCAGTGCAACTTCCAGCTTTACTAGTTGGCTTGTAGGAAAGTAGAATGCAAGTGTGGGAGCAATGTTCCAGATTCTAAAGAGCTAGTCTTTTGCATTAGTAAGTAAATGTACATCATCCTATATCAATTTAAATGTACATCTGCATGAATTTAAGAACTATCACTTTGTTCACTATCACTACTTTTGTTGGTTAGAAAACACTTTAAAATGTCCAGCCTTTGCTTTAGTCAATTTATTCTTTTTAAGTGCTGCTACTTCTTCAGTTTACATAGGTCTTCTTCCTTTAAAAGAACAATCAGATATTTTATGTGTTTTCATTTGCTAGGGTGCATGAGATACAATTTTACCATGTGCTGCTATTTGATTCCTCTGATCTCTAGTAGATTTATTTTCTGCGTTTGATTCTGTTTAACTGTTCATTTTCTGAAGAGAGAATTGTGTACATTACATTAAATGAGTTTTTCTTGTTGCTCTGGCTTTTACGCATTTTAGGATAGCATTCATTAATTTCACAAAGCCAAATCATGCAGACATTATTTTATCCAATTAGATAGTCATGCCTATCACATACCTTGTTTTCCTCAGATGAGAAATACATTGTCTTTAGTACAGCAACAGTTCACTTGGTAGAAGTATTACATTTCACCCCATTACATTTCACACTGCTTTGATCCTTTAATGGTCTTCTGGTCCTAGCTTATTAACTTGTCTGAACCCTCTATTGTTGGGAAGCTTTTTCTTGATCTCTTCTGTTTCTGGGTATTTTTTCTTGTCTATAAGCTGCTGTGTCTTTTTACCACCATGTTGCAATCATGCTGCAACCCTCACAACCTAGAGATATAGGACAGTGTGACCAGGTAAATGTAAAGCTGGGGGATTTTTTTGTTGTTGTTTTTGTTTTTTTTTTTAAATATAAAATTCACAGAATTGTTTAAGTTGTAAAAGACCTCCATGATCATTGAATCCAACTTTTGACTTTTTCAACTAGACCATGGCACTAGGTGCCCCATCCAATAATTTCTTGAACACCTGCAGGGATGGTGGCTCCGCCACATCCCTAAGCAGTCCATTCCAATCCTTAACAACCCTTTTTGTGAAGAAATTTCTGTTGATGTCCAACCTGAAACTCCTCTGGCTCATCCTGAGGCCATGTCCTCTCATCTTATTGCTGCCTGCCTGGGAGAAGAGACTGACCTCCACCTGGCTACAGCCTCGTTTCAGGTAGTTGTAGAAAATGATAAAAATAGCCTTCTTTTTTCCAAGCCAAAAACCCCCAGTTCCCTCAGCTGCTGCTCACAAGCCTTGTGCTGCAGACCCTTCCCCAGCTCCTTTGCCCTTCTCTGGACACATTCCAGCACCTCAGTGTCCTTCTTGTAGTGAGGAGCCTGAACTGGACACAGGATTTGAGGTGTGGCCTCACCAGTGCCAGGTACAGGGGACAATCCCTGTCCTTCTCCTGCTGGCCAAACTGTTGCTGACACAGGCCAGGATGCCACTGGCCTTCTTGGCCACCTGGGCACAGCTGGATCATGTTCAGCAGCTTTCCAGCCCCAGGCCCATTCCTGACAAGCAGCATTCCAGCCACTCTGCCCCCAGCCTGTAGCACTGCAGGGGGTTGTTGTGACTCAGGTGCAGGACCCAGCACTTCCCTTTCTGCAAACTTTTTAACAAGTGGTTTTAGTGGCTACTTGAGTGGGATAGTCCAGATACTTTTTCATATCGCTTTGGATCCACTGTTTGTCATAATGTGCAGATGTTTTGATGGTCAGTCGTCACTAGGGATTTTTTGCATTATTTTTATAAGAATGTAAACCTATATTTGTTAAAAAAATATAAGTTTAGTGTTAGGGAATACATTTAATAACAACTTTTAGACATCATATATATACGTGTGTGTGTGCGCGCATGTAAACATATCTGATCTCGACACCTAAGATTACAAAAGTAATTTGGGAAGAAGGATTCTGTGAATGGCAACAGAAAGTCACTGACTGGCATTTTTTGGTTGTGCAGCAAACATCGATATGTTATAACACACAGGCTCTACTTGTGCTGTTGTGTTTATTCCATCAGCATATAACACTGACAGGTGCGACAGCTGACATTCTCATTAATCTCACTTTATTTTATGTAGAATTACAAGCAAATGTGGATAAGAGCTGCTGACTGTGGGAGTTCAGAAGTTTCTTTTTGACTGTTCTGGTGCATAAACTGCTGAGCGCTCTGTAGCTATAAAATCTCCTTGCTCTTTGAAATTGCCAGAGCTACTATAAGAACAATGTAAAAGACACTTAAAAAAACCCAACAACCTCCAAACAACTAAATACTGTAAAAGAAATTTCCTTACAGTGTGATTGTCATAGACATCAAACAAACCTAGTATTTTTCAAATGCTGAGTGCAGTTTTGGTTTTCCTTGGGAAACATAGTTTCCTATTTTGATTTTTTTTTCATTAGACAAAATCCCTGATTTTGTGTCTTGAGTGTTAACAGAAGGTAAGAGAAGCCATGATGAATGCCAGAATGAACTGTAGGTAAGATTAAGCTGAGAATAAAGAACAGCAGAACACTCACTGCCATTTTGTTTAATTGTCTAATTGACAATTATGTTACTTATGGAAATCTTACAGTAAGTACAGTTTTTTGGGTTTTTTTTCCAAGATAATTCCTTGGCTATACAATTTGGAATAATCTCATAACTGAGCACAGTGGCCTACTATACATCTGTGTTACATTTGATTTTTAGTCTTACCAAATAATGTGGTTTTTGTCAAAAAGAGAGCCTCTCATCTTAGTGCATACTAAAAGGTCTGGAATGGCTATGTTGGGATTAGTGTTGTTGAAAGTGGAAGAAATAGCTGTCAGGCTTTGGCCCTTTTCTAGTGAAAACAGTGTTTCTTGTGTTCTAAGAACCTAGGAAGTGCTTAATGTTGTTACTGATACATATTTTTTTAATAGAGATCTTTTTTTTTTAAAAAAAAAAAAAGGTGGGTTATAGAATCATATAATAGTTTGGGTTGGAAAGGGTCTTTTAAAGGACATCTACTCCAACCCACCTGCAATGAGCAGGGGCATCTTCAACCAAATCAGGCTGCTCAGAGTGAGTCCCATCTGACCTGGAATGTTTCCAGGGGACTGAGCATCCACCACCTCTCTGGACAACCTGTTCCAGTGTTTCACCACTCTCATTGTAAAAAAACCACTTCCTTATCTCTAATCTAACATGACCCTTCTTCAGAGTAAAACAAGTACCCTTGTCTATCGCAACAGACCCTCCTAAAAGTTTATCCATGACACCATAATAAATCATGCAGTTTGACTTGGAATCTCAATATAAGCTGAAGAGAGACACAGGGGTTTCCCCAGGTATTTGGGTTTTTTCAATTTTTATATGCTTATTTTTCTATTACTGGTAACTAAGAATCTTTAATCATATCATTAAAATGTGGCTTTAATAATTTGTTACTTTCATGCTTTTTATGATTTAATATTTGCTGCTCTGTGGATAATTTTGTCTCTTAGCTTAATATGAAATTACTTTAATTATATCTTGAACTCTACTTTTTCCTCTTACTTGATGCTGAAGATATCCATTAGAAAGGGATGCTACAATTCCAACAAAAATTAAGCAACAAATTTGATACCTGCTGTGAGTGTTCAGAGAACTGCTCCCAGCTGTGATATTAATATTGCATTGTTTATCAGGAAGGTGACTTGCAGGGTTATTTCAAGTTAAAGGCCAGGGTTATCTCCCACTGAGATAACAGCAGCATATTTCTTTGTAGAAAATTACTGGTCTAATTATGTTTTTAATTGTGCTTTTATCTATGGTAGCTATACAACTACATACATTAGGGTTAAAATGATTTTAAATTATATATTTGGCTCTAAATTGTCCTGGATTCAGATATATTTTTACATAATAGCCTGTTGCCTTGGATTTGGATATTGTTACTGAACTTTATTGTAGTGATTCAAAAACATTAGCTGCATAGAATTCTTGAACATTTGAATGTTTTAAAAGCAAGTATGCTTTTTTGATGGGTTAAAGAATGGTACTAATTACATTACTTTAAAATTTTAGTAATTTGAAGGGGAAGTTATAAATTTAGTATGTGTTAGAGTAAAATGAGCACTCTAGGTTGTAGTCATCAGAATTCTACATTTCCCAGGAGTAAATAAAAACATTAAAAAAACATTGCTAAAAATTGGCATAGACTTTCACAGCAGTCTTCAGTCACATTGTGTGTTTCATAGTGGTTCCCAAAGTTTGTAGTGAAAATGTTTCTAGAACCTAAATTGAAGTTAAACAGATAGTCTGACAACAATGTTTGTCATAAGAGACAATGAAAGTGCAATGGTATGAGAAGGTAAAAACAGTTAGTCATTTCTCTCGGTGAGTATTAGTAATAATATTTTCAGACTTGTTTAGTCTCTCACAGTTGAAGATTTTAATGCACTTTAAATATATGATTTAGTGCTCATATCATCTCCAGAACATTTGGATTACCATTTCCTTTAAATAAAGTTTAATGCAATCAGAGAATAAAATACAAATCTGCAAAGCATTTTAGGGGCTACACTAAGCATGTGAGAAAGTGGAAATGGTAGTGCTTTGCAGGATCAAACCACAGGTAAGGAATTGCATTAATAAATTTAAGTGTTTGAAACAGAAAAAAAAAAAAAAAAGAAAGAAAAATACTTTTAGTCTTTTCAGTGCAAACTAGTTCTCCATGCTGAGCTTTTGTAAAAAATCAAAAACTAAGAGTAGCAAAATGACAGGCTAAAGAAGCATCCATAATACTGGGTAAGGTCATTATGAGAAGTGTTATCTTAGCTGAACAAGCAGCTAATGCACTGAAGATTTCAAGCGCTTGGACCTCATTCAGTAAACAGTATATGGCAAGGAAAAACTTCCCTTTGCTCTTTGTAGCCACTGTCAGAGGTGATGCGTTTAATAAATGGGCTGAGCTCATCCAGATACAGTCAACTCTTGATTATCCAAGGATAACTCTTTCAGACTCAGAGTTCAGTGTGATGTTGATGCAGAGGCAGAGCAGAGCTCTGCATGAGCTGGTTTTGTTTCAGGAGGAGTGCAGGCACGCCCAGGCTGAGTGCACAGTATGTTCTTGACTGCTTGCCGGGTGCCAGCTGGGGGATTTCCCCGCTCCACAGTCACCAGCAACACTGCCCTTTTCCCACTGCACCCTTGCAGTGTGTTCTTATCACCAAGTTGTACATTTATCTTGCATTATACATGAGTTTAAGTTACCCAGGTTATCCAACCCCTTCAGAGTCTGAGAGTGTATAATGAAGACATGATGATTACCTGCTGTTTTCTCTTGACATTTTCTATGTACCAATTTGCTAGGAAACTATATTAAAAGTAGGAATGAAATAAAAAATGCTAATTTCAAAGTTATAACTTACACGTGACTTTAAAATTAGGCTTACTGCTGTGTTTTAGTGATAGGATTCATTATCTCTTCTAGAGTTAAAAAGACATTTCTACTACTCCTTACTTAGTTGTTTTGTTTGCCTTTGACTTTTGGTACATGGTGAATTTAAAGAATTCCTGCAATGTAGTTCTTCTTCACAAAATTCATGACTGTCCACTTCAGAACTTTGCATGGAGTA
Organism: Hylia prasina; assembly: GCA_013397195.1. Lineage (NCBI taxonomy): Eukaryota > Metazoa > Chordata > Aves > Passeriformes > Sylviidae > Hylia > Hylia prasina. The sequence goes on along the minus strand of VYXD01006971.1, from coordinate 693,575 downwards.
GATGCACTCTACAATAAATAGGAAATACTGTGAGATTTAAATTTAGTAGTGTTTTATTCACTTCTTTTTCACAACGAGTCCCATTTTACAATATTTCCGTATATAGATTCAGAATTTAAAACTTCTCATCAGTTGTTTTCAAAGCTTGACCATAACATGCGGTGCATTTTGGAGTGCCAATTGTACACATATGTTCACATATGTAATTTTTGTCTGTGAACTATATTTAATACTAACAGAAGGCATCGTTGGCACTGTCAGACCAATTGATTCTCAAGCACAAAATCCAGTCTGTGTCTTGTGAGTTGGCATTCTGTTTCTAGACTATAGACTATAATAGACACAGTCATTTGGGAGTAGTCTAATGGAAATCTGCTTATAAGAAGTTCTTATGTTGCTATTAAATGAAATTGTATATTTTACTAATATTATATAGGTTTTGAACTACGTTTTTGCTAAGGCAAACATTTCAAATGCTTAGCATGGCCATTTGTGTTTGAGTTATAGTCCAGCATCTAAGATCTAACCAAGTTCATGGAAAAAGCTTTACATTTTTTGATTATTTTCATGATGGAAAGTGTGTCAAAACACTGCACAGGATGACTTTACCTACCAGGTTAAAGCTTTGGAATCTTTCATGCTCTTTCTGTGAAATGTCTATAATTGAATTCTTGGTCAGTCAAAGGCATGATGTCTGTAATCATGTGATGCCATTTATTTCATCACTATCATCAACTGCCTCACAGAGAAATATGAAAGTCTAATATTACAATCAGTGAAATCATGTGAAGTACATATCTGAAAGGTTAAAATCTACATTTTCACTGTTTCTGCTGGGGAGTAGCTGAGCAAGAAAAAAAAAAAAAAGAAGAGCAAGCATTTTGAAAAGTAATCTTTTCCTCTGGCCTTTAGTTCCACACAATATGTTAAAATGATAGCTGCTTTTGAAATACCAAGTACATTTTTCTTTGAAAGATTTCCAACCTTTTTCACCTAATATGTAGTATCCAGCTGCTGTTGAAATGGAAATGAGCTGGTATCAGTATTTTTGCTTATTAGTCCACCTGTACTTCAACTCACCTGCATATGTCCCTCTGGACTTGGTTATAATGTGCAAAGCTGGTCTTTTTGTTACAAGGCCAGGGCATTTTCTTATTAATATATGTAACTGTTCTTGTGATATATTCCCAAAGGCTTTGAAAAGCCTTCCTCTGTGTCTTTGAGCCAAATGGAAAATGTGATACTTCCATAAAAATTTCAAAAGCTTTGATGTTGCTAATAGCATCATAGGTAGGATTTGTTTTTGAAACATATGGCAATAAAGATAAGTAGGTGTTTCATATTTAAATCTTCGGTTTTCAGGATTCCTCATTAGCAGCACACAACCACAAGTTTCTGCCCTTATAATGATCTATTTGTCTTCGATTTCCTAGATGCTTCTGTCGTGATCTTTAACAAATAAAAAGGAGAATTGAGTGAAAATTACAGATACTTCTCTTCTGAGAACACTTCCCTGGTAATTCTCACTCATACAACTGCTCAGATTTTAGACTTCTGACTCTTCTTCACAGCAGAACATACTCTGCTCATTTTCCCCATGCTACTTTAGGCTGTTGCAGTTGTGACCTATTTTCACACTTGTTTCGAGCAGCTTTAGTATAAATAATAAGTTCACTTTAGCTGTGTGTTCACAAAGATTGTCTCTTGCTGAGTAGCACTGAGTTGTTGAATCATCATCCTTCCCAGGCACAACCAGCTGCCTTTCATCTATGCACATTTGTTTAATCTGCCTTTTCTCTTCCATCCCTGTTTACAGTCTGTCAGCATTAGTGACTACTCTTCTAGCTTCAGCCTTTCCATTCCCATGCATTGTTGATAAAAATTGTTTTGCTGTGTTTTGCACTTTCCTGTGCTCTTCCCTCCCATTAAGATCAATTTCCAAGCACTGTCCTCAACAGTACCCATCCAGCATGAGTATTTGCCTGTATGCTTCCTGTTGCCTGTATAGGTCTCTTGCCTGTAAGGTGGGAAATTAGATATCTTAGATGCAATTAAAATCCACACAAGCCAAGTGCTACATTTGATCATTATGCAGCTGCTTCAGACAAGACCAGACAGGCTAATTTCACTGTACACAAGGTGTACTTGAGAGACCTAGGCATCCATCTTGAGTAATAGCTTATCCTTTAGGAGCACCAAAATGCAGAAGCAGCTACGAGCCTGTGAAGTTTGCAAAAACACATAGAAAGCAAGGGTGCAGTTCTCTCTCAGCTGTTATGTAGTGAGGGTTGGACTATGATCATCTTCACATTTTGGACACTGCCCTAGCAGACTGGTGAGCTCCACATCATGAAGATGTCACCAGAAGTGTACAGAACATGGCCAAGCTGATAGGAATTGGAGAAAGAGGAGGGACAAGGCAGGGTTGTAACAAGAGCTCATTTTCCCAGTCTTTAGGAGGAGCCCAGATAAAATTAATGAAGAAATAAATTTTATCAAAAGCTACCATCAATAACAAGCCTACCAAACAATTACTTTTGTTCCTTATTTCTTGCACTTGCTCTCTGTACTCATGTCTTCACCTTTAGTTGCAACTTCTCAAGCCTACTACAGGGTTCTGCACAGATGACCTGATTTGTGATTGTCTGTTGTTTCTGTCTACTTAGGCATGCAATAATCCTCTGCCTGCCAACAGCTGGTAAAGAGGGATGCATTCAACTCTGCTCATCACTCCTGGCTCTGAAACTCTAAGGGCTGAAAACTGTATCTCTCACCAGTGTGCATTTGGCAGAGGCCCCTTACTGAAAGAAAAGCATGTGGGACTAGGAAGAGACAACATTCTTGCCATCCTTGCCCTGAGTATTCCCACACTCAACACAAGTACAGAAGAAGAATACAAATCATCTGGAAGTCTTTCGTTCCTATAAACCAAATTATGTGAAGAAATTAAGTTTCCCAAAATTCTTTCCCTGCACTCCTAGATTCTTTGAAACTTGCAGTGCACATGCTGACAGGTTTCCTGCAATAGTGAGAATAAAACCTCCCCTTCTTTCACCTGTCTTAGCCAGGACCTTGTCCATTGATGACAGAGTGTCTCTGCAGCAGATCATAGAGCTGTTTTACTAGAGCAACTTGATGATTAACTCACGTGCAATGAGGCTCAAACACAGGGTAATTCCATGCTCTACACCACCACTGAGATGGTCAGCAATTGTACAGTTACTCACAGCATGAAAAAATGTACATACCATCTATGTATAACTTCCCATTTTCTGCCTCTACTGCTTGGTCTGTCTGTGAGGTTTCTGGGATAATCTTTAAATCCAGATTTTACTCTTTCATCTCTATTTGTATTATCTCCCTACAAGCTGTGTAAACTCTCATTCTATTCACGAAAATTTCAGTCTCTCTTGTACATACACTTTCCTTCTCCTTATATGAAATACCCATCTCTGCAACATGTACATGTAGCACCTATGTGTGATAAATCTACCTCCCTCAACTGGGCAGGTTTTCCTGGAGACTGCAAGTCCCCCTGTACTGCAAGCCAGCAGCACTGTGTCTTTCTTGAGTAACAAGAGTAAGGAGAGTTGGGCTGTGAATGAAGGCTGCTTGGTGGTGGAATAAAATCCCACACATTCAACAGAGACATAGGTGCAGTCTGTGTTGTAGTTCTGCTGCTCAGAGATTGTCTTTGCCCAGCTGTGGGGTCTGACAAGTCTTGTTGGCTGGTCTCCCTTGGCAGTTATTTGTAAGGCACTTTTAACTGTCTGCATCATTTATTCAGCCTGATTGATGGTGTTAGCTTAAATGCCTGAGATTCCTAGAAAAATCCTCAAATTCATTAGAAATGACGGTCTGTTGCTGGATATGACAGGACCTGGTAACTTATTAATCACACCAGACAAAGAGCAGAAACTGCTGCAGTAGTTGTTTGTGATCTTGACTCATTTCAAGTAAGAGTCTGCCACAGTCTGGGTGTTCTTTTCAGAAAAACACAGAGGCATCAATACAGATTTAAGACAACAGTTCTTGGATAGCAACTCATGTCACAGAATAATCGGTCAAGTGATTCACTCATTTAACACTTTCTCCTGGATATGCTTTGAAATGCAGGGTTTTTGGGATACGGTGTAACATGGCTAATGTTGCTCAACAACCATCTCTTCAAGAATAGAGTGACGTGATTTTTTTCTTCTGAATAATTTTTCAAACGGTTTTTTTCTCTTTATATTCTGAAGAACGTTTTTCTGGTGGTGGCTCTGTGATGGTCATTTCTAGGGAAATGAATATCCAGACTTGCTACACAGGAAATGGCACAATCCAGCATCATTTTGCAGTGGCACATCACAAGGATGGTGATTGAAGTACCACACAGAGGAAGTGCAGACCCACAGCACGTGGTTGAAGGAGTGGCCAATAGTGCAGAATTCAGAGATTCTCAGAGCTCAGCAGTAGAAGCAGCAGTACAGTTATCAATGTGCTGAATTTGTGGAACTGAAATATGCAGTCAAAGAAAGAGGATGTAGACAGAAATGTCTAGAGAGTAAACTGGCTATGATTTCATCTTGTATCTTGTTCTTCCCTACATCAGGTGAAATAAGTGCCTGTAAATGGCAAACATGGCCAGTTGAAAGAACAGCATATTTTGTTTTGGGAACAATCTCTCTTGTTTCAAAATTATTCTTGAATTCAGAGAAGTCTGAACTCAAATTCCATGATGCAGTAGCACTTATATGGAGTTGCTCAATGCATCTCAGGTATGCTGATCCAATTTCCAGGCCCTCTATTTCAGTGACTGGAGCAGCTCTTAATGGTATGAGTGCTTGCTGCATGTTCTCAGGACAGCTTCTTCCTTCTCCAAGGAGCAGTACCACACTCCTGCTGGTTCTGCTAATTCTTCTGCAGGATTACACTCTTCCTGCCAGAGCCCCCGAGCTGTATTTGTGGAGTGGGACATGTCTTGATGAAGAAGCCAGCAGCAAACAAATGTGACTTCTGGTGGTTAGTAGTATGAACAAAATCACCTTCACAGGGAGGAGCTGTGTATGATAGAATTTCTTCATGGGCATGGGCCAGAAGCAATATTTTGCATATACAGTAATGGCATCTTACCTGGACAGTTATACCCCATATAATTTAAGTGGCCATTTATGCATACATAAAATTTTCTGCATTCTGCTTTCATTTCCATGACTATGTAGAAGTCTGGTGTCTTTTTCAGAGAGAAAATCAACAAGTCCCACATGACCACCATTGCTATTGCCTCTTTCTTTGCATTTGTCAATATTGAGATTTTTCTTAAGCTCTCTTTCTTTAGTCATTCCATCTCTTTAGAAACCAAACTGACAGCCTGGCCTGGCAAGTGCTGACTTAGGTTGTTATATTTTGTCCTTTTTACTGTTCACTTACCCAGTTGCTGGCTATCAGCCTGTCTGGTTTTATGACCATATGTCATTTCTCTGCACTTATGGCATTTTTGGCACTGAAGAGAGAGATTGTTTGCAATAGATAAATTTCCTGGTTCCTAATTGTCTTTTGTAGTTCTTGAAACTTTACAGTATTTTTATAAATTAATGGAAAAAATTATTGTTGTTAATATTAATGGCACTGCTTTTTGTAGATGTTTGGATAACACCAGTAGGTAATTGCTACAGCTGAACATATGCTCTGCATGAGAAGAATTAAAAAAGATACAAAATACACCTAAGGTAGTACACAGTGTTACCTTCAGTGTATCAAAAACAGTGATCCTTACAATAAATTATGGAGATGCCAAGTCTTGCCATTGGTGTTTCAAAACTACATCGTGTTCCTAAATAACAGTATTTTTGGAAGACACTGCACATTCTTTGTTGAATTGTTGCTACAGAAAGCTGATTATTCCACCTGGGAATCATGTACTTATGATTGTTTGGAAATGCTCCAAAATAGCCAGTGGCCTTTTCCTTTTAGAAGACTAAACTCAAGGTACTTGGCTGATTTTACTTGCATATAATTGAAATGACAGTCCTAGCTGGGAATAGCTAATGGTTTCTGTTTCCAAGAGGTTTATAATAAATAAAATGGTTCTTGTGGGGAAAATATGAGAAACCTGGGAGCATTTGAAAAACTTCAGGGCTTGGATGACTCAAAAATTATTTTAATCGTGGTTTAGAAAACTTGAATACCAAGGCTGCTCAACGCTGCTAGTATTCTATAGTAGCTTCAGATTTGAGATGTAAGTTCTAGTGATAACAGTGTCGCTAAAAACCGATTTACTAAATCATTTCAACAAGAGATTCTGTTGCCTTCATAAACTATGTTTATGAAGATTTACTTTCCATTCTATTCACTCAAATGCTGTGTTGTTTTAGTACTACTACAGCTCTCTTTTTCACTCAGAAAAAGTGACCTTTTATTCAATGTTTTTCAAAATGTAAGTATGAACCAGCAGAATAGGGAGAGAAATGGCAAGTACAAAGCAAATGTAAAGTTCAAAGCTTTCACAGAGTGCCTTAAGGTTCTTGAAGTCTTTCAAGTAGAAAAGTATGAGGAAAATTAATTACTTGCTGGTGACAAAACATAATTAAGAAATAATAATGCATAACACAATATACAAAACCTAAACAAAAGTCAAAATATATATTATTAATATCTAAAATATTTATCCAGAAGCAATTTTTCAACCACACCCCAAACAATTTCATTTTTAGGTACACAGATACAATTTTAATGAACTGAAATAAACATTTCCAAGTGAAAATTGATGTCTCTGAAGCTGTGATATTGTTGCATTTAGATCATATTTCACATAAGACCTTCTTCACTTGTAATTTCAAGCCATCTCCAGGAGAGAAGGGCTTCCTCATGCATAATGGCGACTTGGGAGGGCAAATGCTGTCACTCCAAATATTCCCCCTTCCTCCTCCTTTCCCCCACTTTATACAGTGAGCATGATGCCACATGGTCTGGAATATCCCTTTATCAGCTGGGGTTGCCTGTCCTGGCTGTGTCTCCTCCCAGCCTCCCACACACCCCCAGTCCCCTCACCAGTGTGGCCATAGCAGAAAAGGCCTTGGCTCTGTGTAAGCCCTGCTCAGCAATAACAAAACCATCTCCATGTTGTCAACCCTGTGTTCAAATCCAAAACACTGTGAGGAAAATTAACTCCACTCCAGCCAAAACCAGCACAATCTATTTTAAGATAATGGCATGACCTCCTTTAGTGTTCTCTTGATTTCAGCTGGGGCTGAGTTCATGCTTTTGAAATTAAAACTTCATCTGAATAAAACTGTAATTTTTTTAAATAGGTTTAAAATGTTTTTAAGAGGTGATATGAAGCTAATTATAATGTTGCAATACAAATGAGCTGTTTAACCATTTATAAGAAACAGAGTTTGAAAGTATCAAAATTAAGGTCTGCTGCAGAAAGTGTAATGAAATGACAAAATGAAATGAAAGTAAAATGAAGTACACATGGCCTTAAAGCTTATGCTACAAAAGAGAGTCATGAAGAATAGGTAGGCTCAATGTCAAATAGCAAATGCCCAGAAAGGTGTATAGATTCTGATGATCCTATAGTGGTACTTCCTCTACTTGTACACAAATGTGCAAAAATATTTCGTTGTTAATATTTAAAATGTAGATGCTGGTACACCAAAGCATGGGACCTGAAAATAGATGTCTGGATTATTTAGGAAATAATTTTGCAAACTATGTATTTTCCTTAGAATTTAATACATCTTGCCCGAAAGAAACTTGACCAGGAAAAGGTAGACAGTCTTGTTGGCAAATGATAAAACTATTCAGTTTAAAGTCAACATTAAACTTCACCTATCTAAAATACTTTTGAAGTAACTATTATTCATAGATCTTTTGTAATATCTTTATGACTTGATCATTAAATTTTAAAATATGTTAATGTTTTATGTTTAAAGCAGAGGAAACTTGGAGACACCAAAGAACGTCACTTGGTGTCCTGAAAAAGAGCTGAGAAAATAATTCATAATTTATCTGCAGGATTTTATATTTTTTTTTTTTTCTCCTTCTTGAATACTTCACATAGCAGACTTTCCCAGTATCAAAATTCAGGTGTTGATAATTGGAGGTTTAAGGTCATGGTTTTTTAACCAGTATGCTTTTTTTTGTTAACTATTATTGAATTTACAAATGCTTGACATGTTTGGACTGGATATTTTTGACCCTTAATTGTGACTCTCTACACCTGTCTTCTAGAAGAAAGAAGAATAAATAACAATTTTTTTGGGGGACATTAACATCTCTTCGGCTGTCTCTGTAATTTCCTTTCTAGAGTTCTGAGGACCTCTAATACTGAAATTCTGTCATTCAGGAATGCTCATATAAAATAGAATATGTTATCATTTCCCCTAAAAATGAAATACTATAAGGTTTGTGACAATGAAAATTAGAGTTAAATGTAGATGTTTATAATCTTAGAATAAGTTTGTTTATTGGTCGGTGACAACATGAAAAGTAGAAGAGAAAAAATAATACTCAAAGGATGGAGATAGAAGTGCTTTTATAGAATGTAGGAGAGATGGAATTTCTCACCCTCAGGTTTTCTTCATCTTATGAAAAATAATCTGTGTTCTAAGATATTTATTCTTAAAGAGAAGTGGTGCTGATTGAAGTCTTGTGGTTGTAGATAAGTATCTGACCTTGAGAATCAGAAATAGTTGCCCAGTTCTAAATAATGTTGCTGTGTACTTCAAATTTTAAATGGCAGTAAGATTGTGAAGGACATTAACTTCATCTGCCTAAGAAAAAAATTTATAACCATTTCTGCGTTTGATTGTAAAAATATTTTTAAACTCTATTCTTCTATATGTAGTTATGTAAATTTTATGTATCTTTTTTCAGACATCTATTTCTACTTAGAAAACTAGGCACAGTGTTTGCTCCTGTCCTGTGTTTCCACTAGCACTGTGTATTTCTTTCTTCGCTTAACTACCAATCAGAGATTGATTTTTATTTGATTGATTCTAAATGCTCAAGGGCAAAGCGGAAAATAATTTCATCTTGCTTCAGCTAGCTGAAAATCTCTGCCTTCTGGGGTAGCCCATCTGTGCTGGAAGGCTTGCCCAGACTAGTAGTTTGCACTTTATGCTATAATGATGAATGCAGCAGCAGCTCTTGCAAGAACCATTGCAACATAATCTAACCCTAGTGTTCCTCAACATGCTGATCTTAAAACATCAAATACCCTGTACTACTGGTGATCTGAAATAATAGTAACATGCAGGGTATTTGGTTCTCTGTGAAATATTTAAACCTATTTAAAATAGGTTTAGTTTTCAATGAAGGGCATTTTCAAAGCCAGTTTTCAAAGGCAGTTCTGGAAATAGAAGACAAAGTGACTTTTGAAGAATTAGCTGTAGGAAGCAAGTAAAGCAAGGTGTCCCCCCTCACAGTTTAAAAGACATTTTCCTGTGAAAAGTGTATACCCTTGCAACTGCATTCAGATGAGAAGATATTAAAATGCAGAATGTTAAGGGGTTGGAATGAACCTTAAAGATCATGCACTCTCCTCCTACCTTTGCAGTTACAGGTAAAGAAGTCACCAAGTTGCTTTCAGGTAGATAGCTGAAAAAATGGAAGTAGCTCTTTCCACTATTTACTCCTGCCATGGTCATGCTTCTGACAGTGTGATGAAGATGGTACCAGTGCTTTATCCCAGCTCTCTGGTTACCAGCAGTTCCCTTGGGATCTTGGAATTCTCTGTTGTGATACAGCCAGGTGTGAAGTGGCATCCTGCAAATCCTGCAAACATTAGTATGAGGGGTTGCAACTGGCTGTCAGAAACTTCTCTGAACTCTCACTTGGTACTGAGCACAGTTAGTTTCACTGCTAGTTTAAATGAATAAAATAAAAACTTGTGATTGAAGTTTACAGGCTTGAAATATGCCTGATATTACTATAGTAGTGTATTAACCACGCCTGTGCGCAGGCATTTTTGCTCTGCTATTGAAAACTTGTCTCTGAATACTTAGCTCATGAAAATGTATGTAAAAGCTCCATTTATGATGCTGATTCTTTTGGTCTTTGGACCACTGTAACTTTACATTTGGTTTGTTTATTTCTTTGTTTGCATGTGGTGCTTAATATTGTCAGAACAATGCATTTTTTCCCAAACATTTTCTTTGATGTTGGTGACAGATTATTCCATCACTAAAGTAATATACAGTGCTTTATATTCCTTCTGTTTTCACTGCCTGTTTTTGCTATGCCTGCTGTAACTAAAATCATAATGTTGCCAGCCTAATTATTCCATATACCTCTTTCCATTTGCTCTAATTTTTAAATTAAAGCACAAAGAAACTTTGCTTTTCTAGGATTTTGTGACACCTCATTTCTTGTCCTGAGAGCCAAATTCACACTGTGAATAAGCTTATCTGCCAATAGTGAATTGCCTGTCATTCTATCTTGACTATGTTTTCTGGCTTAATTGCTGTGAATCCAGCAGTAGGAAATTAGAAACATGCTCCATAATGAACGGAAGCTGTTTGTGAATACAGCATTTTTCCAGTTCAGAGAGTTTGCAACTATAAGTTAATTTTTATGCTTTATTTTATAGTGCCATGCTTCGTTTCATTTCTTTTTTTTTCATTTTCAGAACTTAATAGCTTGTCATATGTGAGAGGTCAAAACGAGGCAAGAGTTGTAATTGTGAATAATCAGCCAAATTATCTTATATTTTGAAGTCTCTGAGATTTGTTAACATGAGCTGTAATTCTGAAAATCTGATTATTTTCATGTCCAACTTTTCCCATGTGCAGTTTTCTTGTGCAGTTTTGGAAATGATGCTTTGTTTTCCCATGTAGTCAAAGTGATCTGCCCAGACAAAGTTCCTATTCCAAAAATAATGAGTGATACTTTATGCGGTGACACACTGTTTTGTATCACAAGGATTAAATGGATGACTCAGATGTGATCCTGAAGATTTATGTATACAGTAAACTATGAACATTGGAGTAAATTTAGGTTTGTACATAAGTCTTCCCGAGATTAAATAATTAAATTTAGGTGCTGATTGCCAAGTGACACAAGCGTACTTGGTAAACTATATTAAATCATATGCCACCCCTTGATTTTTTCCATGCTTAGGGCAAAAACATTTATATTATGTTGAAATCATCCTTTCTTCTTTTTTCATTTTATACTTTGCCTTTACTTGATTTTTTTTGGGTGTCAAAGACAGAGTCAAAGCAATTTGAATTTATTTGGTAAATTCACTCTAATTTAAGACCTGAAAGCTTCAGAGAAGCAAAATGAGCACGTATTTATATTTAGATCAGATCTGAAGCTCACAGAAAATGGTTCTTATCAGGTGGTTATGTTAAGCATAGAAATATGATTTTTAGAAAAAAAAAAGAGGAGAAAAATTGTACAGTACTACACATTATAATAAGCTGCAGTTTGTTAATCTTGGACATTTTTTTGTCTACCAGTAAAATGTGTAAATGTAGAAATGCTTCTTTTGGGATATTGTTGGGTAAGGAATACTTCTACTGGATTTTTTAGCTATAAGGTCAATACAAGGGTTTTGCTGGCTGCTGGTAGTTTCACTCCTTTGTGTCCCAGTTTTTCCATCTGACCCAGTTTTTCCACCTGTAAAGTAGCTGTACTGATTCTGATTATTGTCAAGAAGTGTTTTGATATCTATTTATGAGATGATGTCTTTAAAAGCCAGTTAGTATGCTATAACATACATGAATGTATCTCCTTAATTAAAAAGTAATGTAACAGTTTACCAACCCTAAATTCTATGACAGTTTTCTTGATTTGCCAAGAATCCTCATATGCTAGTCCATTTTGGTATTCTTTCTTAAAAAATTACAGTGAAACTCCTGGGTTCACCTTAGAATTCAGAATTTAAACTTTGTTTGTTATTGTTACTACTATTATTATTATTGTATTTTAAAGTGATTGCTGGCTTTTTTTAAGTTAGAAAGAAATGATTGACAAGTTCACCTCAGTAAGATGAAACTAAGACAACAAATCCTTTTCCCTTTTTCCCTTCAAGGCTTTAAAGCCAATTTTATGATTGTGGGCTTATCTTTTGAATTTGAATGCTTGGAATTAGTATTATTGGTTTAAAACTTTGTCTCCCTAGATTAGCCATTAAGTATGGTTCACCTTTGTGGACTTATGTCCCCTTATGTTTCATACATAAAGGAGATAAAACCTAAAAGTTCAGCTATTGACTAAGACCATCTGTTAAAACATACTAAAATAGCTAAATCATTTATGGACACTTTATGGAGATATGAAATATTGCATACATGGATTTGGATTATGAAATATTGCATAATGTTTTCATAATCCAAAATTGGCAAACCACCATGGAAGAATGGTAGTTATTAGGGAGCAGATACACCTTCAGAGACAAACTCCTCAAGTTTACTTGAACAGATGAGGAGGCATGTGTTCTGTGATATCTCTCATTCTGTAGAACCGGCAAACTGTCTTTAAGTTGCAACAACGGTAGTAAAAATTTAGAGTTGCTTTTGTTGAAAAATTGTCAGGTTATTAACCTTTCTTAGTGCTACAGTTCTGTGGCTTTCAGCCTTCCCCCTGCTTTTTTGGCAATGTAGCGAGCTGTGAGTTATACCAGCTACCTGTCACCCACTGAAAACCTTGGTGAAATTGTGCTGGGTTGCTTGAAAGCAACAAGAGGTAAAATTTAGCTGAAGGCATCTTTTTCTCTTTTATGTCTCTTCCTTCTCTTTTTGCTTCTGGCTTTCCTCACTAAGGGGGTGGAGAACCTACTTGTAGTTTAGTATTTATCCAAGATGTAAGTGTTGGAAAGTTCAAGCAGCCTGCCCCAAGCTGAAACAGTAAACCCTGCTGTGAAATGTTTTTAATACTTACTAAACTGAAAGTTACTTGAAAAGCAACCATATTCATATGGCTTCTGAAACTCAGGGGTTTCAGGGAGGCGTCCATGCACATGGAAACAGAACTGGATATATAGCAAGAAGATAATGGTGTTAAGAAGAGTTCTTGGAAAACAAAAAATGGCATTCCAGAAACCAAACTCAAAATCAAGGCCGTTACACACAATCCTATAAAAGAGCACAGAGGAACTCAAGTAGTCACAATCTCCTGCAGTGAGTGAAAAATGCAGAAAAATCAGCAGACTCTGAAGTCAAAATAGGACTTTTCCAAATTAATTAAAATTTATTTGAATATTCTGTTAATGTCACAGAATCAGCTCATTTCATTCTAGAGACAAATATGAAAATAAACCAAAATCTGCAACTGACACAGTGCTGATCCTCCCATTCTTACCAAGGTGAATGGAACTCAGTCTCCTTTTCTTGGAACTTTAGTGCCATATTCAGTGCTTTTTAATGACATGTCATAATATCTATCCAGATGAGGTTCCCATCAAAGCATTTACTGTTTCACTGTCCTTGCCTAAATCAAAGTGTGTCCATTTTGTTCTACTGCTTTTAATTGGTTTCTTTGACCTTCAGTTGCCTGCAAGTCCCACAAATTCAGCATTTTGTGGTGAACATGTGGAAGACTGAGGCATTAAAAGAAAAAGCTGGTTTCATTTGCTGGCAATTAATATTAGGTTATTCATGCATGTAATAGATTGCTCTTTTTTCATCTTCTGACTAATTATAAAGGTCTGTTTTAACTTCAAAGACTAGAGCATCTTCATAAACACTGAGTGCACATCCTCACAGGCAGTGTTCAGCAGTGCTGAAGAGGAATGGTCTCAGGGCTTCCCTTGAGCCTCTCAGAAGAGTAAATCTTTACTAGAATGAGAACATATATTCAGTTCCATTTCTGTGTTGGTATGTTTCTAACTTGAGAACTAGTCAGCATACATCAGAGCTGAGTGATGAATACATGAACAAGACATATATTACTTTGGAAAGTTTTGCAGCCCCTGAAAAGAATAAAATTCTATCTGCTGTCCACTGAAAGCAGGCCTTTGGGAATTATTTCAGAATAAAATGCTAACATAATGGACAAAAAAAATACAGTGCATCTACCTAATGTATCATAAAGAAGCATCATTCACTTCTTTAGAAAAATTATAGCAGAAGGAAATGGCTTTATTATAAAAGTGTTCATAATAACAGTAAGTGTAGTCAGATTAAATGGGATATGAGATTTTTCATTTTTATTAATGAAATGTTTGGCTCGTGTTGAGGAACTCTGCAGTAAGGTTGCTGTTAGTGGGACATGATTTAATAGGCATTACTGGCTGGTACTATTACATATATTTTTTTAGTTTCTTCTGAATGTATAAATTTTCAGCCTGCTGGTTGTTGCTAAACTTTGCGTCTACAAATAGAAAAAAAATCTGTTTCAATTGAATGATTCATGTATAGGAAAATGTATGTTCTTTTTTACAGTCTTTCTCTAATGCATACTTGTAATTTCAAGATCTATGGAAATATTGCAAAGAACTTGTAACAACCATAATTGAAAAAGGGTGATTTTTGTGGCCATTTTACATAGTCAAGGTATCCTACATGGTAAGCTAAGGATTCTCCTTTATAGAAATTCCCAATCTTACTGCAAGTTGAAGCACAGGTAAAAACTAAATTAAAAAATTAAGTATCTATTACTATAAAAAGGAGTTACCTGTAAAATCATCTACTTCATTCCTTGATCATCACTTTTTTAGAATGCACTGCCAATGTCTTTTTTACAAGAAACTGCAAACAGTCCTTTGTGCATGTACTTTTATGTCTATTTATTTCAGCAGGTGTTTCCACATGGATATGGAGACAATGATGAACCAAGAAAAAGCTGATTTTGCAGTTTCCTTCTCAATATGGCCCACAATCATTTTATCTTGCTTCACATAGTGAGATCATTTGTCTTTTTTAGGTTGTAGTGAATTTGTAGTGCCTTGTATTCAGAATACTTTTCCTTTATTGTACAGTTTCACAATTTCAAGGGAAAAGAACTATTGTAGAATGTAATGCATATTTCTGGAGAGGGACGGACCGGAAATGTGAGAAAAGTCCTACAAGAATGCCCAGATGCTGGGAGACAGTAGATGACTGAGACACTTGTCACTGAAGGTTGCACACAGATAATTATCATAGTATCTTGATAGTCTTGTGTTACAATACAAAGTTTGTAAATTAATTGCAGTCACTAAATCTGCAGCCCAGAGCTATGGCTGGACACTGTCACCAGTGGCTGATGTGACGCATAAGGTGTTTGTTACCAGAGCACTCATGTCTAGCATGAACTCAAGTCTAGCAAATGGGCACTTTCTTTTCTGCTATGGATGTCTAGATGTCTTGTTAGCATCCTGAAATCCAGAAGATTGAAGTGATTGATTTAAAAGTGGATAGGTCAGTCAAAATATATGAAGGATTATGCTTTCTAAACCAGTTTTGGTAGGAAACCAAATAGTTGTATTTGAAATTAATGGGAATTAATGGGAAACTGATGATATTTGCTTGTTATGTAACACACTATAAAATATGTATTTCATACCTACTCTGGAACCTTGTAACAAAAGCCCAAACTAGTGATAAATGAATTACAGAGAAATTACAGGTGCTCAGTAACTGTATAACTGAGACCAGAAAGTGGTCCTTTTGTAAAGATTGCATATAATGACCTGTTAATGTATTAGAGTACTAGAGTGTTGTCTTTGTAGCAGGAACTGTTTATTGGATTCTCAGAACATTATGAGTTAAATCCTTGGGGTTCAGAACCATTACTCTACAGTGCAGTAGTGGCATATTAGCTGTTTAAGGCTGTTTCAGTGGCCATACTGGCATCATGCCTTCACAGCTGACAGAATACTAGTTTAACACCACATATGTCCTTCTAACCTCAGGAGTGCTGAGGGCTTTCCTCTACCTCATTAGCTGTGAATAACTTAAAGTTACTGGCAGCTATCATAATTTAGAGGGATGAACCCTGCTCCCACCAAAGCAAACGCTGGGAGAATTCATGGACACCTTTGTATGTAAAAGCTTAACTGAGTTTCATGTATAGAATGAGAGAAAAAAATATATATATTTAGTATTAGCTTCATGTAATTCTCTTGTAATTATGCAAGAGCTTTTTTGTATCAAAACATGGTTAAACTTTTAATCATATGTAATAAGGTGTTCAAAACAAATCATGCTAGGAATAGAAGATGTTTCATCTATATGGAAAAAAAGATCTGTAGAGAAAGTTTGATTGGATGGGAGAACATTGTACATCGTCACAAGTTGCTTACATGAGTAATTTTTAAGTAAGATTCCTTTATATTCTGTTCTGCATCTCAGTGAATTCTGCATGACAGCTCATGGGAGGGTTTTTGAATGTAGAGTTCTCCTGTGGCACAAGTGGCTCAGAAGCATTTAGTACTGAGCAGTGTTGGCCTGTTGGACAGACACACTGATGATGTGTCTGGGAATGGCCTCTCCTGAGACTCGTTGGTTTGCTTGTATCTGCTTCCCAGCATCCGTGGGCCCAGGGTGGATGATGAGTTTATTATAATTTTGTGAGTTGGGAAAGAAGAAATACAGAAAGAATGTAATAAGAAGAAATATAAATACAGATGAGAACCTCCTTATCTTTTACTTTTTTGCCTTCGTGGCTTCAAGTCACAGTATTTGATAACCTGCTGTGGCATATGCTGTAGAATGGAGAAATGCTGAGCTGCTACAAGAAGGCGACATACGCCAAGGGACGTGTAAACACCTAAGCAGAGAGGGAAGTATTCAGCTGGAAGCTGTCTGCTGCAATGCTTGCTTTTAATGGAATGTAAAAATAGTATTGCTTTATCTTGGAAAATAAAAAATAAGCCTGACTTTTAGGGACAAAGTGCACGCAAAATATTTCATTTAAATATCATTAGATAAAGTATGTTAATAGCAGAATTGCACATTAGCAGCACAGTTTTAATTCCTCAG
The DNA here is from genome assembly GCA_013397195.1 of Hylia prasina. Taxonomy (NCBI): domain Eukaryota; kingdom Metazoa; phylum Chordata; class Aves; order Passeriformes; family Sylviidae; genus Hylia; species Hylia prasina. Next base: position 676,680 of record VYXD01006971.1, on the reverse strand, counting down.
GTGCAATTAAGGGAAATTCATCGGCTTTGTATTTGAGGCCAAGACAAATAAAACAACTTCAGTTTTAATAATTGATTTGGTATTGTTAAGGAAACTTTTTCCCCTATGTTTTGACCTCCAATGTATTAGAGAATAAAGAGAATAGAAAGACAAAAATAAAAAAGCTGTTCGTAACAGGCAGAAAGGAAAAGAGAAGCCAGTTGGGCAGTCCCATTCACCGTGTCACCATGGATTTAGTCCATGGAATTAGTTTTGTGGTCATAGCCACATAGCAGTTACTGGGATCTAGAGATCCTTTACTAGAACACTCCTTTGAGCATGCATTGGAACTTTTCAGTTCATTATCTTCTTCAGTTGACAATACTGCTATATATTTTTAATGGTATAGAATCAACATGAGGTATAACTGGCAGTGGAAATCTTTCTGGCACTGCACCATGAATACAAATACACCAAAGCAATATGGCCAGGGACTCAGCTGAAGGAAATCACTAAAATCACTGTCTAGTCTTGAAGAGGAAGTGCACAGAATATGAAAGGGCAGCATTAACCTTTTCTGTAGTTCTTAGTAAATGAGAAGTAATTAAAAGGTGATACATAGAGACCTCTGGGATGCATGGGAAATACTTATGTGTTTAGAGATATAGGTAAAATTTAAAACACCTCCATAAATTAAAGCTTTACTGTTGTGTTTTTTATGTCAAAATATTCATTATATATGGTTACATAGAAATTTTCCATTTGGATGTGAAAATTCTTGGGACTTGAGAATATTTTTTAGAATGTTTGTTGTTTAAAATTCATATCAATATCACATTACTTGTGTCTTGTGTCTGTATTCACTATACAGAGGAGGTCTATACAGGGGAATATGCACATATCTTAAACCTTGATTTCAGGATGTACTTTTGTAGGTACCTCTTGAAAACCATTCTCTGTTTTCTGATTATTGATTGTTTTCATTGTTGATTCCAAGAATTATGCCAAAAATAAGGAACAAAACCAGTCCAGGCAGTCCGTTCTTCATTTTTTTCCCAACAAAAGCATATCCAGCAAAATTGTCTGAATCATGAAAAAAAATTAATACATTTGGGAAACCTATATCTGCACACGGTTCATTGTTTCAAAAGAGGCTTACGTGCATTTGCAATGCATGTCTTTTCTAATGAATATTTAGCTCTGTGGTTTCAGCCACCCAAAGTGTCAATCCTCTCTGCCCAGACAATAAAAGCACGAGGTAGCCTTTTCCCCTTGTCTCAATTGTGGCTCTGTTCATTCCCAACACAGGGTGTATGAACACATTTAGTTTATTCCTTGTGTGATTCAACCTACTATTATTCTGAGGGTCTACAGGAGATAATTTTGTAATCAGCTTATTATGCATTATTTTTTTTCTCTATAGTACAATTTTCATTCATTCTTCCTTAATGTTTTTGCATAGCTGACAGATGCTATGTGATTGTGAGATTAATTAATAAAAACATTGTCCTAAAATAACATCCCAGAGCACCTTGCTCTCCCTTTCCTGACTGTATTACACTTCACTGTATTTTCTCCTTGATTTTAAATCTTGCTATTAATTTATTTAATCAAATTACTTTTGACATATGAAGGTGATACAGATGCAAGAGCCCATTCAGAAACAAATGTACATTGTTGCTTTTCTTAGAAAGGTTTGAATATTTGTGGGTTTTCACTCTAGTCTTTTATGAGGAAAAAAGCTGCCCTATTACCAGCTTCAGTAAATTTTTGATGAATCTTTTGTGTAGGCAGTCCCAGAACCTCTGTCCTAAAAATGCCAAACCAGCTTTTACTGGTTGCTGTGGGAGTTTTTTTTGTCGATCTGAGCTGTCTCATTTGCCTTGAGGGTAAATACTATGCTAATATTTAGAAGTGATGAGTTCCCCCTTATTTCAGTTAGTCAGAAACCAAGAAATTTCCTCATCTTCCAAATTTTCCTGTTTTAGTGTACCTGGAAAATTGCTTTTCTTTCTGATTGCTTTACAGAGGAACAAGCTAAAGGGGAAGGTTGGGCATATTTACACTTGACTGTTACAAGGAACAGTATTTTAACAAACCAAGCATGCCAGTTTACTTCCCTTTTTTCTTTAGATTCCTTCAGAAAAATCCATGTCCTTTCAATGACCTCAGAAAGGCACAGTGTGCAGATAATATGCACCTTAAGGAACATCTGCTGAAAAAGACCAGAAAATCCACTTCCTTCTTCCCAAGGATTTTTCAAGCAGCCCAGAAACTTCTCTCGGGGCATAAATGTGGAAAGAACAGCTGTTTTCTTCTGTGTCAGGGCCGCTGTTCTTCCCAGATGGGTGCACAAGAGGAGCTAGGAGGATTTACTCCCTTCTGCAGCTCTGTGCAGCTAGGCACCATCTGACCCATAACTGCTTTTTGAAACATACATGTAATGCAAATTTCTAAGCTGCCACGTTTTTATTTTAAATATTCAAGTGTGTCACCTGAAATATCTGAAAGCAGCAGGCACTAATACAAGTGTGCACTAAAAGAAAAGAAAAATCTAGAAGCATTAAAATGGTGTCATCATCAATGCATATTTCCCCATAAATTTTCTGATTACTTGTAATGACTAGCATGTCAGTCAGGCAGTCTTGGCCTCAGATTTCTCACAGTTCTTAAAAAAGGAGGGATCTTTTTTACCTATGTATGAAATTACTCATGTGATACATAATTTCTTGATGGGACTTTCCACGTTATCTATCCATAGATAATAGTCATATTTTCTGCTTCAGAAGTAAGAAGGTTTTAAAACTGAACAGAGGAGACCTTCCTGGATTAAAAATATAGAATGCAATAGGTGGCTAAGGTTCTAAAAATTATTGGAGTTTCAGGGATTTATTATTTCAATAAGTACTATAAACAGCATGACAAAGCTGTTTCTTAAGTAGAGATCAGTATGGTAACATCTATATAATTCACAGGTTCCAAAAATAGCTTTATGTGAAGAATTACTATAGCTTAAAGTTATTTTTTTTTTTTGTATCTACTGTATGAGTACTTCTAACCTATTAAGAATTGAGAATAATACTTTGTGTAAACAAAGTAATAATAGCTAATTTTTTCTATTATATCATTGACAGACTAAAAGTCCATGAACATCTAAGTAATCTCAGACATAAAGAAATCGAAATCTAACTTTTCAAAATTTGGGATGTTACATGATTACACATCAATTTCTGGTAGGTATGGGATATTTATTGGCAGTTTTATTTATGAAAAGAGAAATATTTCAGAGATTCTTTTGAAAGTACTTGTCTTGTAAAGATTTTTCTAAGTAGAGAACAGAAAAGGAAATGAGTAGATGTAAATCAAGTGAATTGTAAACAAAATCATCCTTGCAGAGGTGACATATGATTGTTTTTCTGAAGATTTCCTTCTTGCCTAATGTTGTACTGACCATTTTTGACTCTTCTCTTGGACAAAGATTCTGTAAGAGCTATAGAAGATATAATCCTTTATTATTTAAATTCAAGTAGTTGTTCCTTGAATGGATTCTGAATTTTCTTCAAGTTCAGGTTTCTGAAGTGGCATAAAATAGTAATTTTTGTAGCTCTGCTGTTGGGTTGCTTCCTGTCCCATAAGACTATGCTATGACTTGAATGTTTTTTCCATTTTTGTTTTTAAATCAATAAGACAGTAAGAACAGTGGTTTGTAATTGATGCTTATGTCCTGAAGGCTTCACTCTATTCAAACTCGAGTGGTATTTTAATGTTTAAAAAACCCTCCAACAAACTGATTGATCAAATTTGCAGAGCTAAGGTTTAAATATAACTACACCAAAAATACCAGTACTATAAACAAATACTTCTAAATGCCTGTCATGGTAATTTCAAAACAGAGTTCAAACTTAAAATGTAATTTTGAAGTTACACCTTTTGGCTATATATTAATTTTTAAATTAACTTTACATGACTTTTCCTATTATTACAATATTATTTCCTAAGCATTAGTTTCATGGAAAAAAAATTTAAACCTATATATTACTATTAAATCTTTTAATAGTGTTCCTATATATATGAGATGAGAGAATGTTCTTTTTAATTGCTATTTATGTTGCTAGAGCAACAGTATAATTCAGGCATGACATTTTACTCATCTGATAGAACAGAAGATTTACTTTACAGTAAAGTGTTATTCATAAGAAAATTGACTAAATCCTTTACTGACTCTCCTTTTAAATTTATTTTTGAGATTTCAGAAGCTTTAAAGAGTTGCAGCTCATTCTTCTCTTTCAAGTCAGATATATCTGACCTTTTTTCTATTTCACATTACTTTTAATTCTTTGATTCAAAGAATCCCTTATAGTGAAATACTGCTTTAACTTTTACATCTCTTCACTCAAAGGTAATATCTGCAAACTATATTGATAAGAAAGCAGAGGTCATTCCACAAACTTAATGGGTTCATGTTCATATTGTTATTATGTTAAGATGCTCCAGTGCAAGGTTTCTGTATGCTGCTTATTCAGAATGAAGTGGAAACAACTGTGTCCTGAAATAACCTGACATCCAAGAGTTGCTTAATCATACCTTACAATCCTAAGACAGTCCAACATTTGATTACTGATGTTAATTTTTCAAATTACTACCCACAGTTAAATTTTTTGATTGTTTTTTAGAGGATGATGACTTCTGACAGTATTTTGATGAATCTTCATTTGAAAACTATGATTTACTGCATAACAGGGAAGCCCCTTCCAAAGTATTTAATTTTCTCTGTTGCTTTTGATGAGAATCAAATTATACAATTTTGCGTGTTTGCTCTTCTACCTTTCCTTGTTAGCAGTAAAAAAGTGGATAATACAAAGTGAAATAAAAGGAATTGGGATCAACAAATCAGGCATTAATTTCACTGCAGTTACCTCTTCTGCTGTTGCACTAACTTTGAGTGGATCTGCACATGCTCTCTGATGAGCCTTTATTTTTAGCCAGTAACTCCTTGTAGCTGTTAGCATTAGTTCAGTTCTCATTCTGCATTACAATTTTGTTCCACACACAGAACAGAATTTTGGTTCCAGGTTAGACAAAAAGTATATTTTCAAAAGTATCTCTGACTTTGTATCTATAACCACTCTTTCAATGTATTCTAGCAGGACACATCATTATTGTTACTGTCTTTTAATGAAGTACAAAAACTCATTTCCCCATGGCTGCTTGTTCTTCCTCGGGCATCCTCAAGCTGTCACAGCTATGTGTTACTGAGAATGGGAAGTGGAAAGCCAGTCTCCTGCTGGGTGTTGAGCCTAAAATCCAGCAGATAAAGTCTTCTAGGATGCTAAAATGAAATCAAGTCCAATTCAGTATTTAGTTTAGCAGAACAAGAAGCTGTCTTGCTTTGGTCTTGGGTCTGGACTCAGAATAGTGACCTTTTTGGGAGGAAGCTTTGGATGGAAATACACTGTGCTGAAGTCCCATTCTAGATGTCCACTTTAATGGGATAGAAAAACTCCAGTCCAGCTTGATAATTATGCGTGTATCAGCACACTTTAAAACATTCTATTTGCAGGTGAGAAACAAGTATGAACAATTGACAGCTCACTGGAAACAGGGAAATGGCGAACAGCAGATCCAGGCGTATCAGGGATTTCTGAGAATGGTCATTGGGATTGTCCTCCAAGCCCTCCACATCTGATGCTTTCTAGAATATAGAGCAGCAGTGTCCCCAGGTTTGTTCCTGAGCCTCCTGAAGGTGTACCTTGGTATTGCAGGTGAGGCTGGATCCCTCCTAACTGCTTGCAGAAGCTAACGTGGTGTGGTAAATGAAGTTTGTCTGGATAGTGGCCATTTGTGATGGTAGCCCTAATGAATATGATTATAGGCTGACTTCTCAATATGGCCTTACCAAACCTGTCTGCTTCTAGAGGTTGTTGACTCAAGTACCCATTTAGCTCCACATCACATCTGGAGTGGGAAAGGATTAACTCTGGAAAGCCATTTCAGTTCCCATGTAACTGCAATAGTGAAGCTTTTGGAACCCAACACTTGCAGACACAGGTTTAAAAATTCCTCAAGGGAAAGCCTTGGAATTGTTTATAAAACAGATACTGCAAATCATCTGCTTTGTTTTAAGAGCAGAGTTGCTGATTTTTTTTTAATTCTTTGAAATTCAGCCTGATGGTTCCTGGAATTACTTGCAAATGAATTCCACTGTGGTTTAGTATCATCAGTGGGAAGGGGAGTGTGAAGCTGAGCAAATCTCTTGCCATCTGGAATGTCACCCAAGCACCTGATAGTTCCATTCTGAGTCCCCTCAGGAAGCTTACAATTATATAAAATGTTTAATCAAAGCTGTTATGCCAAGTATAACTGCAAAGCTGACATCAACATAGGAAAAGAAAAGTTAAATGGCTCCATATGAGCTGTTCTTTTCACTAGAAATTTTAAAAGATGGGTAGAAAAGATAATGCCAGCTTTGCTTCCTTTATCTGTGAGTTACCAAAACCACCCTTTTAGTAAACAGTGTCCTTTGGTTCTACAATGTTATCGTTACTTTTTTTAAATAACAGAATTAATTCCCATAGATATATGGCTTTGTGTCATTAAAACAGAATGTTTCCTCAGTTGCTTAAGACACGCCAATTTCTCCAGTTAATCAGGCAGAGTTTTAAGCCCAACTGGCTTAATATACACTTTTTTTTATTATTATTTTATTTCAGTTCTTTAACAGAAAAAACTGACACAGAAGCAGTGATTAAAAATTACCACATCTGATGAGCAAACCTCATGTAATCTGTATTTTAATGGAAAAATGATACTCGGGTAGTAGAAATATTGAATCAGATTTGGGACATGAGTAAAAATCCCATTTGTTAAAAAAAAAAATTAAAATATTTCTTAAAACATTTTTATTTAATGTAAGGTGAATTTGTATCTATAAAACTGTAGGCCTTGGGAGCAACATTTTTTCATAACAGCAAGTGATTTTTTTGATAAATTTAGCTGGAAAATTGTTTGTATAAACAGCCTTTCACTAATGCTCAGTTTAAAATTTATTTACTCAAAAGAATAAACTAAAAAGTATTTTTGAACTTCACTTTTTTTGAAAGAAACTGTAGATATTCAAAGCAAAATATAAATTAATGAAGAAAAATGCTAGCATAAGAGAAGTGATCTTGTGAATTATTTTCCTTTATTAAATGGAAACATTTAACTTCATAACATATTAGTCAAATTGTTTAAAAATTACTACCACTTAATTAAAAATGCTTCAAGAAAAATCTGAATCTTTTAAATGTATGTCACAAACTCTTATGGTGTTGGAGACTTGATCCTTCAGAGCAAGACTGAAAATGCTGAGAAGCTTTTATGTCCAGTAATGTAGATAAATTTCAGCTAACCTTTTCAAAGGTTATATATATTTATTATAACCTATATATAGAAAATATATGATATATTATATTATATTCTTTATATAGCTGTTTAAATAATTGCCTTTATTCAAACTTAAAATTGTGATAAATATAGCATTAAATGGTGGTGTTATCAGGTGAATCTTTGGCTGCTGTGTTATATCAAATAATTGCTAAATGTGGATATGAGAAATTCCAATTCAGGATAATGAAGCTTCACTGGTACTTTTTTGCACTTAAACACACTTTGGCATTGGCAGTGATTTTAAAGATGTGAGAAAAGAGTATAGATCTAATGCTCTCAAAGTCACTAAGGAAGCTACAGATTCCTTAAAGCTAAAACTTTATTATGCTAACAAAGTTAATAGACCATTTTGATTCTTTGAAGAATATCAGGATATGCTTAAAGGACCTAGTTAGAGATAAATTCATAGTCCCAAAGGTCCCACAGATAAGGAGCAGGTTCAAATACCTCTGCACCATCTGACACTTCTACAGATTCAGCTCCTTTTGTTGCCTTAAGGCATCCAGCTTGGCCTTTGTAAGCGTACAGTGCTCACTGAATGTTGTAAGTATTGGTTGGCAGGAGCCTCCCAAGGTCATCGAGTTCAACCTGCTGCCTGAAGCAGGACAGTCCCCGACCTCACAGGAGGTCAGCCAGCTTTGTTTAGCTGTCTTGAAAACTGCTAAGGAAAGGGTTTCACCGCTTCTCTGAGCAGAGTGTGCAGTGTGAAAGTTTCTCCCAGTGTCCAGCCCGAACCTCCCAACGTGTTGCTACAAGATTACATCACGTTATTACATTATCTGTCTCTATCAGGAAGAATTTTGTTCCATCACATGGATACCTACCCATCAACTAGCCGTGGGGTTAATCAATCTCTTCTCCTTTACAGGCACAGGAGAAGATGGCAGGTATTGCTAAAATCATCTCTCTCCACTAACTAGCAGTGAAGGCATAGAACATGACTGACTTTTGTAACTCCTTGAAGGAAGGGCACAGAAAGAATCCATACAGAATGAGGAGGAGATGCAGTAGTGACTGTGTTTTTTGGAATTTTTGGGGGGTTTTTTTTTGGGATCAGGAAAGCTTCTTATCTTGGGCAGCGAGGAAATCTGCACCTTTTATGGAGAGGCATTTTGGTTCAAGGGTGAAGGAGCTTGGCTAGATCCCCACCATGTGGTGGATGAAGTGTATCATCTCAGCAAATTTCGAACAAGAGATTGATGTGAAATTGTCTAAGGCTTTACTCAGCTCCCTAGAAATTACATTGGCCCAATTAGAGGTATACCAGATCTTCAGTTGTCACCATGTCTTTCTACCTACTCCCATTTCTTTGATCAGGAGGGTGAAATTCCTCCTGTAGAGCTAGTCAAACAACGTGCTTATCCTGCTGTTTAAGGGTTACTTTTATTCCAGTCAGTGTGAACTCTAAAGACAAACTAACAACTTTCAGAGAAGCTGGAGAAGGTACCTTAGGTACACCTGTACTAAAAAGGAAGAGGGCTGCATTAACAGGCTCTCAAAGAACCCTGTACACACTGAAGGTGTGTTAGCACTTACCTGTCATGAAGTTATATTTGAGAGGTACCAATATTAACAGAAGCTTTTAACTGCCAAGAATTTGAAACATTAAGATAATTAATTAGAAGAAACAGAGCAAAACAAAAAATATGTATGTGTTTCAAGTGTGAAAGCTTGTGCAGGAAAAGTGAAAAATCTCAAAAAACTCGAGTGGCTCTTTGTGTCATTTTTTAAAACGTAAAGCACCTGATTGCCATGCCAGTAAATATCTATTAAATGATGCAGAAAGTGCTATCATTTCTCCCTTTCATGTCTCTATGCCCTTTCAGAAAGTCTCCAAAGACTTGTGAAGTGACCCATTCATCTTAATGAGATACTGCCAGGCAATAAGAACATTTCAGGGACGTGGATGCCAATAAAGACCTGGGATGTCACATGGCTTCATTTCAGTGGGTCTTCTCATTTTCCCTACTTTAGTTTCATCTCTTATAAGGCTTGGTGGTAATTAGAGCATAAAGGTTTGTATTTAGACAAACAGTTGGCCAACATAACATTATTTCTTCTGCAGTTTTGATGTTTTATGTGACTGCTCTGTGTATGTGCATGCGTTGGAGACAGGAAAAAGATTTTGATTTATTTACCATTAAAAAGCCAAGTAAAACACCTGAGAAAATGTTCCTCAGTATTGCACAAAAAATCCTGAAGAAATTAGTGGGAAAATCAGAATTTAAGCTACTCCATTTTCACTTGCATGATATCTTTATATAGCATCTTTTTGGTGACATTTATACAAGACCATGTGAACTCTGTAAGAGGCTCTAAATGTTTTCCTTAGTAAGAAAACTTCAATCACTAAAAGCACCTCAACTTACAAATGAAGTATATTTGCCACATCTTCTTTACTGAGTGTTTTCATTCTTCAGATTTCTTGCTTTCCATTTTCCTTTTTATTGTGCTGTTATTAACTATTTCCTCCTAATAAGCAATTATTTTTTCATTTGTAAAATACTAGAAATATGCTAGGCAATCACTAAAGTGATTTTACATCTGTCTCTAATTACTTTCATTTCCAGTGCCCTTTCTTTTAACTATGATTTTAATCCTTCTCATTTAGCTCTACCACCTGCAATTGATTCCTTGAATTCTTTTCAATTTACTTCATAGCCTTATCATATTCCTTGACAGTCCTTTGTATAAAACATGCTGTCATTTAAATTATGAATGATTCTATTGCTTCTTTGTAGCACTTTTCTGAGTTTTACAGGGTACACCTTCAGGTAAAATAAGTTTGACCTTGTTTCGTGTGATCAAAGAGCAAGCAAGACTTTAACTGGAATTAAGATCAGCTTCATCTCTAATGCTGCCAACAGCAAGGTTATTCTGTCTGGATTGTTCCTTACAAAATAAGGTCAAAGAAGTCAATTTCTGAGTCCAGTATCGAAACTTATTTTCTAAAGAGCTGTGGTGATCGTAGCAATTATAAGGAATTGTTTATGTATACATGTTTAAGGAAATAATATCAAATAAATGAAACATCTCTGCCAGGCATTCATTTTCACGTAATCCTGCCAATTGATGGTGGTAAGAGTTGAATCAGCTTTTCTAGACATGATGGATTCAGTCCTGCAAAGGCTGAAGGCCTGACATCATAGGATCAGTTGGGGTTTTTTAAGCATTTAAATGCTCTCATTATCTGAAATGGTTGTGTACCTATTTGATTCATATTTAGCACACCTCAGCCATTTGTTTCAAGAGATGCAAGGACTTGATAGAGGAGTTCCTAGCTAAGCAAGCAGTTGTAATTACTATTCACTTTATTCAGTTAGTATAACAGGACTTGTAAATTGGGGGTTATTTATGAGGATTTTGCTGTCATAAACTTCAGACCAGGGTCTGAAGAGCTTGATAAGAACTTGAATTCATCTAAAACTTCCTTGGAAAATTTTGGGAATCCAGATCCACATGGTATGGATTGAAAAGCTTGAAAATCTTTAGGCCATGATTTTCAAGCAATGTACAGCTTCTTTAGAAAAATATTAAGCAGTTCTATTCCACTGTATTAAAGATTAATTACCTCTCCCAAGCTTGTCCCAAGCTGGACACAGAAAACAGTGGTCCTCTTTTCTCTTTTGTCTCCATCCACTGTGTACATTTCTTAGGGAAAATCCCAGATTTTGAAGAATGCATCTTGCCTTGTCTTTGTGAACTATTCTGCAATTTTAATATGATGTCACCAAATGGAAGAGGTTAAAAAGAAGTTATATAGGAAATCTTACCAAAAAGGAAATGCAGTTTTAACAAAAGCTATCAGAGATGGAGCTTTTTTAATACAATGAAGTAGTGTTAAACCTCATACTGCAGAGAAAATGTTTTAAGTAAAGTATTCTCCCACTTTAGCATACAAATATTTGAAAATCCATTGCAACCTACACTGAACATTGTATAAAGAAAAAACATCAGAAGTAGTTAACACATTAAAAATGTAACTCTTTAGGCCAAAAACTTCTAGAAACTCTGAGAGTTTTTCCATTTTAAGGATTAAGAGGTTTTTCATTGCATGAAAGAATTCTTATTTCAGGCCATCTGCCCCTACTGCTTTTTTGGGTTTGATTTGGCATCTAGACTAGTATGTCTGCTCTTGTAATTATGATTTTAAAATTTATTTGTCATCTGGTTCCAGTAGATAAAGATAGAATTTTTCTGAAAATTATATTATTTTTCAGGGGTGCTCATAAATCTTCTTATAAAATTAGGAGAAAAATACCAAGACTTCAGTGAAGTAAAGCATATGAAGACTTTAGGGTTAACATGTTGGTCTCCATCTATAGCTTTTGCTGCTCTTCAGTTGGGACTTCTTAACCTTCTATGAAGAAATACTCACATAACTGCTCTGACAGAAAAATCTTTACCACTGTGTATTTTTTTATTGAAAATTGTACAGGTAGAGGTGCTGATTTTCAGAAGCTGTTCAAAGGCAGGTGGTGGTGACTCAGGTACTTGAGATGAGTAGAAGCTTGAGGCCCCTGCAAGATGCATTAAAGAGCCTCTAGTCTGCACACCCTGTTGCAGGTGGTCTCTGTACCAGGCCAGAGATGGGAGATCTCAGGCTGATGCAGATGAAACCAGCCCAAGTGGTCTGCAAGCTCTGATCCAAACATTGCAGTTTGGCACTGCAACATGTTCTGAGTCTGGTTTAACAGGAATGAACACACTTTCAGCAAAGCTCTTTATCTGGGACCTGTGCTCCTCTCATGCCACAGTTTCCTGTCTGGTTTTGTCTCAAATCACAGGTGACAAGTGCTCCGTGTGTGTGCACGACTGTGCATCAGTAGGAAATTGGCCAGTCTGTCATTAGTGGTTCTTAATGTCTTACAGGGAGGCTTCACATGAGAAAATTGAGAAAGTCATATAGTGTATTGAAAATCCATATCTAATGGTGTATTTCTGTATTAACAAATTTATAGTGCTTTGGCTTTGCTGGAGGTCTGCAGATACCAATAGTTGGGGGGAATTTTGCCTTGTTTATAGGCAGTGAACTCCAGAATCATCCATTCATGAGTTTTGAATATAATCCCATCTACATTTCACTTAGTGCCTGTTTTATTTTAATGGTTTGAGACTTTGGTTTGATTTTTTTGTTCTTTCTCTTCAAGAAATTATTTCCTTTTGTGTATATATTGTTCCTTTAAAATGTTTTTCCTCTCATGCTACAGGAGAGGATGTGAAATATTTCTCATTCCACTTGCAAGAAAAATCCTTTTCAGACAGAATTCATGGACCCACCAGTTTTAACAAAATCATGCACTCTGTTAATCTTCCTTCTTAGAATGAAGTTGCTAAAAAATCACCATAATATTATTTGGTGGGAGATAAAAAGGGCAGTTATTAATTGAACTCTATGATTACAGTACCCGTGACCATCAGAGCTTTTAACTATAAATAAAAAATAGCAAGACTTTCTGAACTTTGCCACTTAATTACTTTTTGTATACCTTCTTTAAAGATAATAATATTAATGATAATAATTTATAGAAAGAATTAAAATGCATTTCTTGAGCTGGCAAAATGACATAACTGCTTGTTTATGTGATTCTTGGATTAGAATTCAATTTTTTTAATATAATTTGAATATGTATTGACTGTATTGAAGTGGCAGCAGTAGGCATTCATGAAGACTCTGACTTAGGAGTGAAAACGTGTTGGTGACCTGAAAGACTGTTCTGTGTTTGGGGTTGAGGTACAGTGGGTATCAGGAAAATTGAGAGAGACCCTGGAAACACTGTTTCAGAGCTGTCTACCAAGTACTTGATCATTTGGGCTATAAATTATACATAATAATTTCCTTGTTTAGAATATTATTTAAAAAAATAATCAATTTGTCATTTGCTCTTCAAAACCTGCCCACACAAACTGGAACTAATGATTTATTTTTTTTCAAAAGACAGTTGATTGTATTGCCTGATCTGAGAGGATGCTTCCTTACTGCTTGAGTATTAAGAACCAATTTCAGTAGTACTGGATTGAAGAGGACAAATAGCTATTTTTCCTGAATGAATTCTCAAAAGCAAGACAGCCTAAAGCATTAATGAAAGTGAATTATTCATCTTTTATGGTTTTTATTTACCTATGATAATTTAAACATTCTTTGTCTATCAGTTTTCATCCCTAAAGTGTAGATCAGTTTTGAATTAGTGTGTTTTGATAAGAACACAAAATTTAATGCACCATCCTACCAAACACTGCTTCTTGAGAGTTAAATCTCTCTGACAGCTGTTTTGCTTCTGACTGCAATACAAGTTGGAATTTACTTCAGAAAGTGTCATTTCAGAGATTTCAACCTAACTACTCCTTCATTTATCAGCACTCTGAAGTCAACAGTTGTCTCTTCTACACCAGAAAGAAGAGCAGGAGGAATTCAGAATAAATTAATTTTTTTTTCCTGCCTCTCAAACTGAAGATATTGAGATGATGCTGCAAGATTTATATCTCTCTTCATTGCTCCAGTAAACTTAACACCTTCAATGCCTTCTCCCAGGAATGGGATTTATTTCTTTTGCAGTTTTGCTGTTGCTTGCCCTGGCTGCTCAATAGGTTTTGTAGCTGTGAGATTCACAAGTGTTCAAGGAACACTTTGGTGTGAGACTGGGCTCAGTTCTACATGTAATTAAATGTGTAGTAGAATAGGTTCTTGATAACTTTAAGTTAACTAAGCTAAACTGTGCTTCTACACTGCAGTGCAGTCACCACTGGCATTGATCTCTAATAGTGGCTTTCCCATAACCTTGCAATGTTTAGCCTCACCTGTATGTTAGGCAAAGTTGCCTGACAGCTCAGTTTGTAGGTCACACTTGCTATTAGGTTACATCAGGTAAAAAAGGTGGCGGTTTTTTTATTCAGTTGGGTTTTTGTTCTCATGAACGTATATTTGCAAATATAGCTAAAGAAACATGTGTTCTCCTGTTCTGGAGAGATTGTTCCATGACTGGAGCTCATGAGATTCAAAGCACTGGAAATTTAGAATTTGAAGTTATGTGCAGAAAATTCAAACGCTCTTTTAGGTACTACATTAATCTGATTTTGAAAAAGGCAAAGTACGTTTTACTCTCCCTTGTAGCCACTCTTCAGGAAGAAATTCAGTACTTGTTTTCCCATTCCTGTTTTTTTTTTCCTGACCTCTTACTTGCTGCAAGTGAACTCTGGCAACCAGTAGAACAGTGGGGAGAAATGGAATTAAGCATTTTGGTGACTCCAAAAAGCATCAGATTATTGAGCTTAATTTCCCCCTCACTGCAGTGGTCTAGAAGGTGACTGATGTTCTCTGACTCTTCATTAATAAATCCTGTTGTGTCCATGCACTATCAAGGACAAGCATATGGACAAGCATATTTCTTTTTCTTCAAAGGGTGACAAAGCTTCTCTATTGGGATGACATGGTTGTCAGGTGAGGAAAAGTTTGTATTTTACACAATCTCATCAAATAGGCTGGAAATACTTCTGCATCTAAAGGTGCTCATTACTGGCGCAATATAGTGGCAGGAATGAAATAGATAAGTATGTATAAATGAGATCATTTCAAAAGAATTTTTTAATTTGTTTTATATAAAAGTGAAATAATTTTTTCCAGAATATGCCTTTAGGATATGTTGGTACTTTTCATGCTACTGAGTTCAGCTGTTATAATAAAGGACTTAGCATTTTTGCCTTTCAGTCCAATCAAGTTTTATTATTTTGCTGTTTTCAGCATCCAGAATATAATTGTAGTAACTGTAAAATTCCTGAGTAGGAGACCAAATTATTATTACTAGACACTAGATTTTTTTTTTCCTAGATAGTATTTACTGTAAAATTTAGTAATTTAAGCTCACTAGGATTCATTCTATAAGTTTCTATTATGAGACAGTTTATCTGCCCCTTAGAGAAGATTTAGTTGTTGCTATTAAGTATTATTTTGTCTTTGTGCTGTGAAGAGTGGAGATTTCTTGCCTCTTCCACTTAGCAGTTTTTAAAGCAAAAACTGTTGCTTTCTTTCCCATAGTTTGCCACGGTGGGAATTTTTTACCTTGATGCGTTAACCAGGATGTGCTAACCAGACCTCACATCTGCTAGACCTGGAATTAGTGCCTTCCTGTTGAAGATTTCTCCTATCTGTGCTTATTTGAAGGTTGTGCTGTCACAGCTTATCTCACTGCAAGTTACACTTGTAGCCTTGGCAGTGTTTTGAGACAGGCAACTGTGATCTTTAAGTACCTACAACCTTGTATATAGAACTTTGAAGTCCTGGTCTGCAGCCTGATTTGTGTCATTCAGCCTAAAAAAACCTTCTTCAGGTTTCTTGTACCCTACAATTTAAGACCCCCCCCACGATATTCTTTAAGCTTTAAAATCTTCTGAACTTCAGAAAGTACTCATTCAGAATTCTTTAGTTTCTTATAGAAGGACCTCTGCTGGGAAATTGATGTCTCATATCTACAAAACTCAAATCAGTATTCAGTCACAAATCACCAATTTTATGCCACACATGGTTAATATCAATTTCTCGTCATGGAATTTGTCTGGATGCTGATGCTAGTTAGGTAGGAAAAAATGAATGAATATGCATCCCGAAGGAAAAGCACTTTCCTTCTGAACACTTATAGGTATTAAATTTAGCTTCATTAGAACATACTCATATTATCTGGATGAACAGTCAATGAATAAAATAAATGAACTGCTATGTGTAACATTCAAAATATTTCCAATAGGCACTGAATTCAGACTCACTTATTTTCCATTTTCTAAATATATGTTTATTGCCCATGTTCCTCTGTTAGTAAATAAATCACTTTTCTTCACAGTGTATTGTAATGCCATATAGGCTGTGATGCAGTGACACATGGTATGATACATATAAAAAAAAAAGATATCTAAACCAGAGATACTTTGAATTCTTTTCTGAAGTACAAATTTCTGATGAAACACAGAAATGTAGGGGTAATAATACATAATAAGGAAAGTACCTAATCTTCCTCATGTTTGTATTTATCAGGCATGGCTGTTACAAATGGTTTAATATTTTGACAGAAATGACAATTTGAAAGAAGTTTTTCTTCTTTATAACTATTAGTTATTAGAAGTACCAATGCATTTTACTTCTTTATCAAAAGGAAAGTGTAAGAAAAGCACAGGTCATGAGGAGTATACTAACAGAAGTACAGAAAACTTTGAAGTAGACGCATAACTCTGACCCTGTGTATGAAGTTGTACAGGTCTTGAGGTACAAAAGTGTAATAATCTGTTACAACACTCCTCTGTCTTCCATATTCTATACTGGAAATGGAGACTAAAATAACCTGCTTCTCTCTGGTCTCCCCAAAACTAACATACATTAATTGTAATGTTTGATGAATTTCCAGCAGCCCAACAAATGGTAAGAAGAAGATGCTGCTTTGGTGGCCAACTATGTTGTGAATCTCCATGAAAAAGTAGTCAGTAAAGCTCTCATTTCTCTCTCCTGTCCAGGCTCTTACACTAATGCCAGCTCTGGGTGCATCTTCTGCACTGGAAATGTGAAGGTTCTGTGTCTGTGCACCTGCTGTCTGCCAGAGGTGTCCCTGATGCTGACTGAAGGCCTCTGTGTGCCACTGGTTTTCCCTGCAAGCCTCTAGCAAGGCTACAGCTGAGGCAGTAACCCTCACTGTGTGGTTCAGAAAATCAGGCTAGACACTGGGGCAGTGTGCACCCACCCTCCTCTCAAACAAAGCTCTTTCTAAAAAGAATTTCAGTAAGTCACATTTTAATCCACAAGGTGATTGGGAAGTATTGACTGTGATTGTGTGATTCAGGTGTTACCTGGGTAGCTTTGACAGCTCTTCATTGAATCATTTCTTGTTTTTCACATGCTTCTCTCTAGAAGGCTCCTGTGCAAAACTCTTGATAGAGAAAATGTAATAACAAGTTTTGGGAAGTTGTTTGTATGATACTTTTAGATGATTCCTATTCTATATGAGAAAAGTAGTGCTCCTCTTGTACTGGTTAGTTCAGAGAATCTAAAATTTCTTGCTACAATGATTCAGAATTGTGAATGGGTAAAAGCAGTATAATATGCTTTCAGTCATTTAGTTTGAAATTCATTAAATGAAACTGCAAAACTAACAGAGCAGGAATTAGAATAAAATCTATTAATGGCTGCATCTTCACACTTCCTTGTTAAGCATTGTTTCACAGTCTGCAATGAACCACCTATCGTCTCCTGTAATATCAAGAGACTCAAAGGTGTTCTTTTGAAAAAAGAAAAAAGCAAGCTTCTTCCATGCCTGAATGCCCAGGATATGTACTGAGCACTGCTCAGCTGTCTCACAGCTTTGTGAGATACATCTGGAGTGCTGTGTTTTGTGGTGGGCTCTGCAGTGCTAGAGAGACATGGACATACTGGAGACACAAAAATTATTAAAGGCTTAGAACATGTGTCACATAGGAAGACTTGGAGATAGATGGGACTGTTTAGTCTGGAAAATAAAAAACTCAGGAGGGAACTTATCAGTATGTATAAATATCTTTGGGAAAAAGTAAAGAAGATGGAACCAGATCCAAACTGTGCCTGGTGACAGGATAAGGGCAATGAGCCCAACTGGGAATAGAAGGAATTCTACTTAAGCATACAAACCCCCCTGGTTATTGTGGGTGTGGTTAAACACTGAAATAGGTTGCCCTGAGATGTTGTGGAGTCTCCATCCTGGGGGATACCCAAAACTTGACTAGGCATGGTCCCAGACAACCTGCTGTAGTTGATCTTGGTTTGAGTGGGAGTTCGGATTAGGTGATCCCCAGAGATCCATTCTAACCTCAGCAATCCTGTGTGTTTACTTTAGTCTTGCCAGGGATTATGAAGGGTTGGCCAGACAGCTCTTGGTCATACAGATGCACTTTTCATTCAGTGTCAAATTTTTTGTAGAATAAACAGCTTTTCTTCCATTACCAGCAAATGCTTTAAAGGTGCCAGCACAGGTGATGTGTGAGGTAGATGCTGTTCATTGTCCAAATACAGACCCAGTGTCAGAAAACACCAAATAAACTTTATTTAGGGTTGTTCCTGTGATTATTAGAATATTCCATGTATGCATCAACAGAAGTGTAAGAGCATTTTTGGGTAACCATCATCAAAGTGCTTCCTCATCTGGGTTACTGTATTCTGTATTGATCAGGTCTGGTGCTGTTTGTTTTGATTTTTTTCTTCTGCACAAACAGCTTGAAACAAAATTTAAATGTCACATTCTCCCTTAAATGCCTGATTTCCATGAGATATATGATTTGTAATGATTACTTATTTTAAATTAATGTACAGGATGGTTTGCAAGAATCAAATTATACTTAATTCTTGTTCTGTAGCTTCATCAAAATTTCAGTGCAAGGTTGTTGCAGGAAACAAAGACTGATTCACGTGAGGGTTTGATGTTCTTTTCTCAAAATTTATAAAGCAAATTATTTATTTTACAAAATGTGGCAGTGTTAGTAGGCTTTAATAAAACACAAAAACACATCAGCAAACCTAGGCTTCTGTACATAATTTTAAACTGAGCATATATCAAGCACTCTGTCACAGCAAGGTCAACTCCTCTGAACTGGAATTAGTTAATCAAACAAACTTTCAAGTTATTACCAAAAATATCCTATCTCTATATATATTCTACATGAGTGTAAGGATGTGGCTGCGTGTCTGGGTTGCAGTTACTAACTAAATGATTTTGAGAGTCCTTTCACTAAAGAATTTGAACAGTAAGTGTTTTAGTACTGCCAGAAGGCTGTGATTTAACATCTAAATTACATTCTAAAAGGTAATAATAAAAAATTCCAACAAATAAATTTACATGGAGATGTAAAACTTTCTCAAATATTTACCCAATCGGGAAACCCCACCATTTTTTACAAGTAAATTTATTGAAAAATAGATATTTAGCAGACCTTATTTATCAGAAAATGCCAGGGAAAGGCTCCAGTCTTCCAAAACCTGCACAATAGTGAAGAAATCATTGAGCAAATTTCCCTTTGTTGTGTGGACTCATTGGATGTTGACACAGTAATAGTGCATTTAAACACAGCAAACATACAGAGGTTGCATGGATATTCTACCATTTCTAAGAACTGAAAATAAAAATTTCTGAATTTTTTTAAACTGGAAATATTAATCTCCAAATTAATAAAAACAAAATTGAGAAGAATGAGCTGCTGAAGGCACAGCAGATCTTGGACACTCTTTACCTCCCACAGGACAAGCCTACACAGGGCAGTGGAGCACATCTTCAGCAAGTGTCAATGAAGCTTGTCTGATGCCAGAAGGGATACACTTGATGCATGTTAGTACTGCCCTGGTGCTCAGGTGCAGCTCTGAAAATATGCCGTGGATAATTCTCGATGTATTGTGTTAGATCTCGGTAACTTGGGTGGTCTCAAACTGAAGAGCAGCACAGAGCCAGAGAGTGTTTTGTACCTAAGTTAAGAAAATAAATCCCTACTCCTGGCTATCTACCTACCTAGCACTCAGCTAATTTCATAGAATATTGATATACAGTTAGAAATGGAAAATGTGTAATAATGGTTAAATCTACAAACACTTGGAGAACTTTTCCTCTCTCTTCCTTTCCACTGTAAAATTTCACAAGGGCAGATTAGAAGCCGAAGTTTAAAAAAATACAGAATTTCTTCCTGAAAGCCAAAAAATCATAGAAACTTGGTCTTCAACCTTCTGCTCTCATGAATCTCATTCTATTTGTAATATGCAAACTAAATGCCTGTCTCAAGGCAAATGCAAACTGTCATAGCATCACTTTTGAATAAAGGAAGACTATTTATTGCTTTTTACACATGACAAGAGAAGGTCTGTCCTGTGGGAAATGGCACTTTGTGTCAGTTCTATCCAGGTTTCATCCAATCAATTTTAAATAAGTAGAACTGACAACTATTGTGATTAGGTTCCAAAAAAACCCTAAAACTCTTAAAAAAATCAGTTGTTACTTTCTGAGCAAATCTGAAAATATGTTTTCTTGTATCATCTTATTTCTATGGGTGCCTTGGCCTCCACCAAAAATTAACCCCAAACCTCCCCATCTTTTGCTTCATGTGCTCTGTACTTCAGGTGCTTTTAAAGTTTTTTAAAATGTCACATGGTTTTTTCAGACATCTTTTTAATGAAGAGCTGAGAAGAGCCATGGAAAAATAAAATCCCATCATTGATCTCAGCAAAAAACCCATAGTTTTTATTCCAACAGATGCATTAAATTCTGCTGTGGTTTTGCTCTTCAGTGCTGCAAGAACTACTGCTTTTATTTTCTCATCTTCATCTCCCCTTTTTCTGATTGGTTTTGTGTGCTCAGCCAAAGTGTGTTGCACTTGCTGCTCTTCTGTCTGCCCTGATCCTGCAAATGTGACCACCAGTTCATTTGCATTTCATTTCCCATGCACACCCTGTGAACTGTAGGTTTTAATCCAGTTGATGGAGTGTAGAGGGTCAGCTCCATGGAGCCCTGCTGAAGAGAGGATGAAGCTGCAGTGTCCACGTGCTGCACAATAATTGTTACCAGTTTTCAGAATGGGGCTGTGCATAACCTGCCTAGTTTTCCAGTCTAGTGCTTCCTCTCATTTGAGTCTTTCTTAATACTTTTTTATGATATCAGTAAGTGAGATCATTATTAAAACCTGAGTAGATCAACAGTGCCTTTGTGTAATCTCTTAATTCTGTACTAATACTAGATATTGCTCTTTTCTTCAAATCCTCTGTTTAACATGTCTGGGTTAGTTCTTAATTTACTCTAAAGATTAGCCTTGGTACACCAGTGGATGAGTGTTTCCCAGCAGTCAGTTGAATTCTTTCTCAATTCATCTTTTACATGATTTATTGCTTGCTGAGAGAGCCTAATTAAATGTAATGGACTGCAGGTATATATCTATTGGAATATTGACATTTTATCACCAATTAGGCTGCATTTATTATTGTGCTCTTTGCTGGCTTTATATCACTTTACTCTACAGGATTAGGAAATGCTTCTTCCTCTGTTTTTCAATATATTTGTTTTCAATTAAGGTGTTGAGGTATTTTATTTGGAAAATAGAAGCTCTACATGTCAGAAGATAAGTACAGGGAGTAAAGATGTATGTAATTGGAAGGCATAATCATCTTAAATATGCTTCTCCTTTTCTTTGTTTGTATTCTCTTTTTCCAAAATACATCCCACATGATGATAAAATAAGCTCCTGTATGCAAATCTGCTTTCAAGCTAGAATTGCTTTCTTTGTTCTAAACCATTTCGCAACAAGAAACTCCTAACGATTTCAACTGTAATATCCTGCTAAACTGTAATGCACATGTTGCATTTGGAGATACTGCTGGAGAAATGATTGTGCCCTCACTTCTTGTCCCTAGTGTCTTGTACCAGTAGATATCTTCAGACTCCAGAAGAGTGACTCTATGGCACACTGCAGCACCGAAAGCATGGGGAGCTGTTGTGGAGAGCTTAACCCAGTGTCAGAGCTACTGTGGGGTTATGTAATGCCTGTTAGCTCTGTGTCTGCATCTGGTCATTAGCGAAAAACAGCAGCAAAGCAGACTCAGGCAGAAGTGCTTGTCCAACAGCAGTTAGATTGTATGGTTTTGATCCCTCATGAACTATTTCTTGGGCTTCTCAGCGCAGGAATAGAAGAAAGCTAAGCAGAAGTGAGTGCTGAGTCAGTTTTGGCCATCTGTACTGTGTTCTTTGTACCAACTTAAAAATCCCAAGCTGTTTCTGAGACAAAAGATCCCCATTTATACACGAAACATCTCTTCACCCAAAACCACTGTGGCCGTGTGCAACTGACCTTGTGAGAGCAGACCCTGACCCACACTCTCATTAAAGCTGTGCCCAAACACTCTCTGAAAAAGAGCTTGTTGGCATTGCATATCACTTTTCAGGGAACACTGCCAAAACACAGTGTCTGGCCAATCCTTGACCAGTAGAGTTTTCCATGAGTTTTCTTGTATTTATTATTATGTATTTTTCTGTACAGGTTTTCTTTGAACAGTTCAGCCTTATGCTACAATTCAAAGATTTCACTGTATTCCATTAATTTAGGTTGTAGGGTGAAGAAAATCAACACTGAAATGTCTGTGCAGAGTAGTGGAATGTGGGACTGGGCAACATAAAATTTGGAAAAGAAAAATAAGTCCAAATGGATATTTTCATATAACAGCACTGATACCAGTAAAATCAATGAAAGCTACTTTATGTGGGCACCATCTTGAATACTATATCTAGGGTCCCAATAAAAGTCATAATATAATCTGCAAAATAGCTTTCCATAGTATATCTTGTGTTGCATTTATGTTGCATTTTCTGCACACACTATGATGCTAATTAATTAGGTGCTATACCTATTTACATTTTCTCTTAATTTTCAGTAAGTGTTAATGATGAAATTATAGAATATAAAGTCATCATACTAAATATATTCTGTTATGGGTAGAGTATTTGCCACATATCAGGAAACCTGGTCACCAAGATTATCTATGAACTACACGATTATTGAGCAAAACAGCTTCTAAAATATGAATTAAAAGGCTGCACTGTTGTTTACATTAGAAACACATGGTATCTCAGTGATAAAGGGAACACCTCTGATCTACGTCAGAAACAAATGAAAGTGGTATCTACTGATGCAACACTGTAATGTTATTTTATTAATAGATTTGTTTATCGGGCTGTGAATTATTATTTTCACAGCACATTATTTTCAGGGGATAATAACCTCTTCCAGAGGTGCAAAGAGAACAGCAGGGTGTTCAAACTTGAGATCTTTTGCCCCCCTTCAGCAAAATCTATCAGAGGATGTTTGCCCTTGTTGCTTATATATGTCCCTTGAATTTTGCTCTTGTTGATGACCACTTGTGTAGGTGTATGCCAGGTATCTGCCTTATAAATATATTACAAAAAGATATATTGCTTTAGCTTCCAGAGGAATTTTAAGTCTTAAGTTTCCCTCCTGGAATCATAGCATAGGTGTATAAATATAAATGTATGTTTTTCGAGAGGAATATGGAAGAAACCGTAAAGGTTCTTCTTCAATGGACAGATATTTAGGGTCTGGTGGCAGTGAATATTCTATTTAGTTGCTGCTGAGACCTTCAAAGGAGAAAAGTATGTTACATATTGTCCCAAAAGTAAACACAGTATATTGTTTTTTCTAAACAGAGCAATTGATCCTTAATGCAGATAAACTAAGGGAGCAGGTTATTAACATAACCTCAAAAGACTTACTTTTCTGAAACAATAAAGGTTTTCATATGTGTATGAATTGATTTCATAACTGTAGCACTAATGACTCTGGGTTACAATTATTTGTTTTTGAGATTTATAGACAGCTCTGTACAAATTGTAGTGAGAATGGAATTAAATATACATTAAATACTGTTACTGAATAATTCTAGCATAAAAAATAACCTGCTTCATAATACATTATTATTCTCATAATGGTTGAGCAACTTGTATCACAGATGCATTCAGTGAAGTAGCAACAGCAGTGGAGATAGCAGCATAAACATCATGCTCCACTGCCTGCCCTGTGCTAAAGAAATTACAGTGTGGGAGGAAGGAACATAACATTGCAATTGCTGAGACTGACAGCCAAGGAAGTGATGAAGTCTTATGAAATCAACAGCATGTTGGGTACATACTCTCCAATTATGATGACAGGGTTTCAGTAAAAGGTGGACCTGCTATCATTACACATAAACAGAGTTGTTAAGACAGTTTCCAAAAGATCAAGAACAGCATATATAGTTTTAAATAGATAATAAAAGTTGTTTGAATCTAGCAGATATTATAACACAGTCTAATCCTGTCTCCTACCAGTATAAAGTTTGTGGAGTATTTTTTTTAATTTGTTTGTTTGTTTGTTTGGATTATTATTCTCATCTTCCTCCAAAATATTTTGCAGCTCTTTCTTGTCAGAATAGCACACTGTCTTGATTCCACATGCTCTTCTTAGAGCTTGGCTGTTAATCACCATGTTTGTAGCACCATGTATTCAATGCATATGCTACTTTCAGCTGTAGAGCAAATTCCTGGGAAGACCTGCTGGGTAGGATTTTTGCTTGTTTTTCTGGCCAAAATGCAAGATTTATAAAATTTGGGGTTTTGTATAACTGTCCAGCTTCATTGTGAGTCGTGACAGAAAGCAGGTTGCATTCATTTTTCTGTAAGCTGGTGCATTGCACTGTTATGTAGGCTGGGCAAAGGGAGGAAAGATTCCCTCTGCCTGGTGCCCTCACTGGGGGCAGCTGAGAGTGGACATGAGCTGCAAAGCTGCAAGTCCCAGAAAGAAAATCTGTAGGCCCACAGCACAAGCAATTCAAGAAAAACCTAGTTTTGATTTTATTCTTTTTTGTCTTAATTTATCAAAAGATTTTGAGAAGTATCTATAGGGAAATAATCTATGCAGATCCAACCCAAAGCTGTAGCTAATTTGGGGATCTCATCATAGATGTGGCTGGAAGGCAATTCCCAATTTACTGAATTTGTGCTATCTCAAGCAACCACATGTGTCTAAACTTATCAAACTGCAAAACCTTGTTGTTCTGGCTTGTTAGAAAGCTTCTGAACTCATAACGGGTTAAAACACTGCTGTTCCTGTTTGCATTGCTTTTCCTTCTTTTGGACTTTCAAATAATAATAAAAAAAAAGTATTAAAAAAAGAGGAAAAAAGCTAGAAGCACTTTCTTTAATTTGAGTTGTCTTTCATAAGTGTGAGAAGCCATAATTAAACATAGTATTCTGGGTCAGGTCTTACCTTGTGCTTTGCAGAGTGATACTGTTTTTCCTTCTGGGTATTCCTCACTTGTTATGTTCTGGAATTGCATACAACTTCTTCCTTAATGATTGTATTACTTAGTTCAGGGGGATGATCAATTAGCACAATCAATTCTTTGCTCTCCTTCTGTTTCCACTCAGATGCTTAAAGAAGACATTCATGTTGATCATTTCCAAGAAGTGTTTTTGTACCATTACCTTCCATCCTGTTTCTATGATGTAGGTCTTCAGCATCACCTCCTTTGATTTTTCTTCTGTAATGTCTTAAAACTTTGTGTTGCCACCTTTCTGCAGCATGCTTCTTTGTGAAGGTCATTACTACAGATATTAAATGAGACATCTCAAGTATGATTCTGAACAAAAGAACCCACTTTTCTCTAGCTCAGCGATTCAATTTTCATCTTCTCCTCCCATGCAGTCAAGTCTGTGGCCACCTTTGTATTCCTGTATCAGCCCTGTTCTTCTGGCTTTTTGCAGATCATTACTGCACAAGTTTCACAGTGCTTTTCAAATGAGTGAGATATTGTACTGATATCCTAGCAAAATATTTATTGCTCAGAATTCATCTTTTCATGCAGTTGCAGATTCTATTCCTATCAAAGTATTTATAGCACATCTACTACCAAAGTCCAAGAAATTGGTGGTAAGCAGAAAAATACACATTTACATATAAACGCCCTCAGAGGACTACTGCATTTAAACACTGAAAGTTTTTCCTTCATGTATGTGGTTTTGCAAAGCCCTTATGGATTCTTCAGACATAAATGCCAAAAAAAGTAAAGCATAATTTGTATTGTCTTGTGTAAAACAGAAAGAAAACACAATTAAATAGTGAAATAGATCAAGTAGTTTTTTTTAATGCTTGTTTATGCAAAACTACACATAGGGTAATATTCATTTTACAGAGTTAAATTAGTCCTTTCAAAGAACACTTCAATAATGACATAAAAGCAAAATGAAGAGTCTTTAAATTTTTTGGTCTATCTGGTATTTTTAAGCTCCATGACAAAATTTGTTAGTACCATTTTACAGCACAGAGAATAACTCTGCCACTGTTTTCTGTACAGTGCCAACTGAGAAACAGCTTTTTTCTCCTTTACTTGGTGATATTTTCTTTCTGGTTGCATACTTACATGTGCATTAACTTCATAAATTGTTAATCCTGAAAAGACATGCTGCTCACAGAGGGGGTAAGTTTAATGCTGCAGACTGCCATTCAGTGACTATCACTGTTTCTTACATTTGAAGTCATGCACATCAGACAACACCTGTTTCTCTATAAATTGAGCCCATTCTCAGGGTGTCCCTTGATACCAGCAAGAGTTTCATTTATTTCTGAAAAACAATCAAGTAAAAACAATAAGCATAAGTGACATGGTCATCTAGCCTGTGTCCCTGAACAGAAGGGAGTGGGAAGCAGTTTTGCACGTCTTGAAGGTCCGCATGGATGCTTCTCCTTAGAGAGTGTTCCCTCCCATTTCCTCTCCCCTGAGGGCTCTTGCCTTGGGTGGTGCTGTCCTGGCACATGGAGCCACGTGTCAAACATGAGCAGGATGTCTGTCCCCACCCTCGTGGTCAGCACTGCAGTGGACCTCTTTGCAGAAAGCAGGTCCCCATTCTCCTATATGGACGTTCATCAAAGCAGGGACGGGCACCCCCCAGTGACATTAGGAAAATGCAGTGGCAGGCAGGGCAGAAAAGGAGCATGGCACACTCTTGTGGATAGTTATGTGCCAGTTAAAGAAGGGTTCTTGTGTGGATTTCATCCAGTGTTACTTTTGTTAGCTTTGTTTCTGACCAGCTACTGCATATACCATTTCCAAACCCCTTTCACTTATTCACTTCCCAGCCGTAAGCTGCTGCTTGTACTTTATCATTAAACTGAAATGCTTGATGTGCTCTAGTAAAGTCTTTATCAAAGAAACATGAGGAGGATAAACCTTGAAATTTTTCATTGCTTATATGACAGGAGAGTGGCAAATATCTCTAAGCTGTATTCCAGCTAAGGTAAAACTGAAATCCACATCAAAAAGAGAAGATTTAGGCATGTGTGGTTGAACTTAGATAGCTAAGTGCAGCATGTCATCTTAAGAAACTCAACTCAGCTATCACTTCAGTCTGGAAACACTTGCAATCTCTAGCAGAATTTCCAGGTTTCCAGGCTTTTAGCTGTCCATATGTGTGTGCCTGGACTGCCTACTGAGGTTGTTCCACAAGGCAGAAAATAATTCATCATCTAAAAATGATGAATCCTTTTCTAACAGCTATGCTTTGAAAAACATATATAAATAAAGAAACTATAAAAAATGAACTGAAAGGGCAACACAGTGGTTCCAGTACAGAATATAATCCTAACAGAGTTTTTTGGTGGTGGCCATGAAAACATTTCCAAGTTTTTGGAAGCCAAGAGGTTTTAGCAGATGCTAAAAGGGAGCTGAGAACCTCCAGGTCCAGCTGTAGCATTGCTGATTATAGGAGCATGTCCGTCTTGCACATATTCAGCTTAATGTATAGGAATAAAAGAGACAACAGAACCTGACTTGTGTTCTTATGTGTGAGCAGGATGAAATACTAGAGCACCTTCATCAGCACTGCTGGCATGAAGCTGGATTCACAGCAGTGTACCTGTGCTCAGAATCTGAGCCATGCTATAAGAAATGTAATCATATGAAAGACGGAAGTGAAATTCTCATTATTGAGGGCAACAATAGCAGTAGGAACCAAAGGAGGTGATTGCCTGCCTCTACCTGCTGAGGAAAAAAGTGTCATTTTTTGTTATATGAACATATTATGTAATGCTTTTCCATTAGTAGAAATGTGTTTCTGTATCTATACTTCTAGTACTGCATCTGTATTAACCATAGATGCTGCATAATCCAGAGATACCCTTACTCTAACTACCTTATAATACACGTTAAAATTACTCCAATTCTTTGTTCCTTTCTGCCTTCTATTCCTTCATATAAAGACATTGAAATATCTTCAGACAAATATCATAAAAGAGATCTGTGGAACTAGTGTTTCAGTTGTGTCATAGACTACTGTAAAGTGATGTAAGATGTGGAAAATATATTTAAAGCACTAGTTGTGTTCACAAAAAAAAGCTGTAACATTTTTTCAGCGAAAGAGATGTGTTTCATCAAGAGCTAAAGTATTTTAAGTACATAGATCTAAATTAAGTTTTTTCCTAAAAAAAAAGGTAGTTTTAAGAAGAAAAACAAGTGATTTCCAAAAGTGTTGAAAGTTATTAAATAACTGTTGGGGTTTTTTTTTTCCTTTTAACTTACATGGATTTCTCCATTTATTTTACATTATTTTATAAAAATACAAGAATGTCACTTCCTGTAATGAAAAAACATACCTTAAAACAAAAAGATAGAAGTCAAAACCCACCCTGATCAAGAGAAGAGAAAATTGCCCTCTAGACTAACATATTTTTATAAATGTAGGATCTCAACTATGAGTAGATAATAAAATAAATCCCTGTGTTTTCTGTCTTCCTATTATGAGCATCTACTGAGCAGTGTGAATTATAAACAATATCATTTACAGTAGGTTGAAAAGTACAGTCAAATATGGTATTAAGTTTTCTGTGAAGAATGGTCTTTGTTTTAATACAAGGAACAGTTGGTGTTCGTGACAGAAGGCACTTCATGAGTGGTTCATAAAATCCAGTTTGAAGTCTTTCACCAAAGAAACAGAACTTATAGCCAAGATTGTGCCTCTTAATTCATGTTGGCATAATAAGCAAAACCACACCCAGCTAGAGCAATGGGATAGCACCATGGTACAGGCACCATTCCTGCTCTGTGGATCCCTTAAACTTGGTTGTGGGGAAATAAAAGGATATATCAAAGCTTTTCTTCTGTCACTAAAAGTCCCTGCCAGTGAGAATCTCCCGTCTGTGACCTTGCCTGGAATACAAGCAGCTCTAAAGCTCTGCCATTTGTGCATACTAAGCATGACACAGAAGCTAGATCTGAAATGTGCAAGTTACAGTATCGTGTGAGAAGAATGTAGGACTCTCTAACAACATATTTTTCTTCCTTTTATTGACATTTGTTTACACTTTTTAAGTCTAATTAAAACCAAAAAATTGGAAGGGAGAATTTAATAAACTTTTGACTGTAGTGTGAAAATCAGACAAAGTCAATCAGAAGTATCCTGAAGGACTGAACTTCTAATCCCTGGGCTTTCATTTGTCTTTTCCACTAAGGATTTTGACTTCCTTTGCTCTCCTAAATTTGTCAGTCCATAGTAATACTGTGACATACCACACACATTAGCAGACCAGAAATAGTAGTGAGACTATAAAAGGGGGACATCTTCTACAGTCACATGAGATAAAACTGTTAACTAGTTTATGATCTGGATTTTAATTTTTCTTGGTCCAGCTGTACTTTAACCCATAACCCCCCAAAATATTTGTAATTTATTTTGTAAGAAACTAGTGCGTTTAACCAAATAAATTATTAGTATCCAGTTGTCATATAATGTTTTCAGCAGCAGGTCTTGAAGCTTTTTACATTAGGGATGACGTATTTTACAGGTGGAGAAACTCAGGGAGTGATATAGAAGAACCCTGACTCTGACTTTAATATTGACATTGAAAAGCAAAAGAAAATGACATTTTCAGGAAAAAAACCCAATTTGTTCAGAGTAACCGCCTTGAAAGCCCAATGTACAACTGAATAGGAAAGATACACTATCAATAGTAAAGCTTGATTAAATTATTTTAGCTTATAAGGGAATCAAGATAGAGGAAAAACAAGTATGTAGGAAGCAAAATATTATACTACAAGAAGACTGAAGCCAGTGAATACAGCAAGAGAGGAGTATTTTGATCTTGGGTTCCTTTCTGGGGAATACTAAAAATGAGAAGGACACAGATATCTCTTTCCCTGATTAATCACTGTACAGATTGCACTTGGAAATCTGAGTCACTGAAGTTACATTGTTCGCCCCTGCCAGTCCAAATGCACATACACTGGTCTTTATTGTCACCTCTGAAAGGTGACAGAAAAGAAGTATCGCCTCAACTGTCATCACAAACAGATTTCAGTTTGGTTGGCAGTGTTGTTTCACTGTTTCCCAAGAAGAATTAATTTAATAAATTCAGCCTCTAGAGTTTTTTATCTGTTTGTGTATATGTATAATACTTTAACATACAAATGAGTTACAAACTATTTTGCTTTATACAGAGGAAAAATGAGATGTTCTGTGCAAAGTGAATTCATTATCCCTTATATTTTGAGTAATTTTTTTTACTTAAATATATACCATATAAATATTTTTTGTTTTCTGCATGTATATTCATACTTTCTGTAGCTTTGAACTAATGCTTTGAATTATTCTATTAGGGTAATCTAGGAATTTGGGTCTAAAAAAAGTGAGTTATTATTGGCATGTGTTTACATTCTTTAGGATGGAATGTCCCACACAAGTAATTTTGTGTTACTTTATTTTTCATGTACCAGACTTTAATGATAAAACAGGTGAAATGTAAGTCTCAAATATGTTTCATGCTGCTTACACTGAAGTGAGAAAGACCTCACCAATGACCAGCAGTGTTATTTAATGAAAGCTTTCAGCAAATATTTCTGGTCTTTTCACAGAATTTTTGCAGATTGAGACCTTTCTGTTATCCCACAGGCCAGCAAGGAGGAGCATAAACTCTACAAATATGATCTGGAGAATATTCTGAATTGCTTTGCTCTTAGTACTTGAACCCTTAGGGTAATTCACTGTGGACTCGTGCCCCGTTCATATATTCACTGCTAGTTCTTGGTAGCCAAAAGTTACTGAGTGTGCATTTCCCATTGTTTTGCACTTGTTTATAGCCTGTTATCATTCAGTATCAGCCATCCAGGTGGCCAATGTCTGAAATATTTCTTTAACATAAGACTTTTCCTAAGCCCAAAGCCAGTGCATGTTTTTTTGACAACTTCCTACTAGCATGTCTTTTACACATTCTCTAAAGTCACATTAATTTATTTTGCATGCCAGCAGGAAAGAAAACAAAGAAAATTGAAAGAGCTGGAAGGAAGAAATTAAGATTTCCTATTTTTTTACAGAAACTGACAGTGTAATTGACAAAGAAAAGTTATGTGAGATGATACTCAGAAAAACAGAAATAAAAATTATCAAGGAAAACTGCTAGTGTAGTTTCTAAAGTTGAATGGGGAAGCAGGCCACAAACATGATGGTTNTTTTTTTTTTTTTTCCTCTTGCTTATACTGTTAGAACAGAGTAACTGAAGCCACTGACAATCCCCAAAAATGAGATTTGGTACCAGTAAGTTATGAATACACTTTCCTTCAAAGAAATTATCAAAGGAAACACTCCTGAAACTTTGTGTTGGTCACCCTCCCTCTGCTTTAACTCATGCTGGAGCATCTAAGAGAAGCGGTGATTTTGGACATGACTGAATCCCTGAAATTCCACTGAACTATGTTTATGACTGGTAGACCTTATTTGAGATGGCATTTTTTTACTTTCCATGTATCCTTTTATTGAAAGTGAACTGTATTTGATGGGGGCATTATGAAGTCAATATATTTAACCTGTGTGTGTGTCAGAAGGAGGCAGTCAAGTGCTTCATGCATGTTTCCAGTTGCCATACGTTGTTGCTGAGAAGCACAGTCCTTTCTCATCAATATGCTTTCCCATCCCTCCCTCTGGTGCCTGTTGTTCTGGCACAAACGTTTATATGGCCACACAGGGAGCCACATCTGACAGCTGAGAATTTAAAATGAATTTAGGAAAAAAAGAAATGTGAGTGGCTCAGGGAAGATTGTTGCTTATCTGAGTGGAAGGAGATTCAGCTTCATGTTGCCCAGAAGTCTGATAAGGGCTTTGCCAAACACAGACCTGGTAGCTAAAAGACTATTTCACACTTGAGCAGATGCCCAAACAATATTAATATTTACAAAGCAGAATGCAGCAGCCAGTAATGTGGTTGAATACAGACTGAAATGCCTGATTGACCAACAGATAAATATGTTCTTAGGAGAAAGGGGAAGGTGAGAAAGGGAAATGATAATAGCGGGCAACCTCAGTGGGACCCCCAGGGAATGGGGGCCTATATCACAGATAAACAGGGATATAGAAGGCAGTACCTGTCCCCAGCTCAACAGCTACTTTCTCTGAATGTTATCTGAGGATACTAAATACAATAGGAAATAGAACTGAGAATCTAAACCCACAGGTTAAGCAGTCATTTATAGTTTGTCCTGTGGATCATGGGAGGGAGATGCATTTGGGATGTGTTTCTATAATGTGGAGTGATTGTCTTTCTTTTTGTCACTTCTGAAAGTATGCTGTTAGCTTTGAATCTTTTTCTTTTTTTCTTTTTGTAACTCAAGCCTGCATCTGAAGTGAGGAAAATTACTAAGAAAGAACAACTTTAAAACACTGAATATTCTTAACACTGAGATTCCCTAGTACTGTCCAGTCTTCTAGGTGTTGAAAGAATAAGAAGGTACCTCTGCTTTTAGCTACAAAGGCTAGACTAGAAACTGGAAGATGGTTCTGTGTCATGGAACTCTCTTCCAGTGATCAGAGTTAGCGAAGTAAGCTTTCTGCCAGCACTATTTAGGGGAAAGAAGCACCAAAGTCTTAAGGGAATGTACAAAAGCAACATGATCAAATATCCTGCCTTTGATCATTCCCCTAATTCCTTTTTGTGGTGTCTTGAGAGTATCGCTAGATAAGCCTTACTGACTTTCAGAAGGCCAGATTTATAATTTGGTTGCATTTAATATCAATTAGCTATTTCTTTTAGGGAAAATAGTGCATCTAATAGGTAACTAATAAGCATTTCTCATGGTCAGAACAAAATATTTTTGTTCTTAACTGATAACCAGTCAAAAATAATGAGAAAAAAAAAAGACAAGATCAGAGTTGAGCCAACCACAGTTTGTAAATGAATTACAAGCACATCTGCCAGATGTTGCCAAGATGTTACTGAAATAAAGCAATTGGGCCTATTCACTGTAACAAGTAAAGTTATGAAAGAAGCATGCTTTTTATAAAAGCTGTATTCATTTGTCATGTATACCAATGCATTCATTTCTGAGATTCTCCTTCAAGCATCAAAAATTTTTTAAGTACCTACATTTCCAGATTTTGGGCAAGGGAAAAATATTTTTGTAGATGGAGAGAGAAATAAACCCCAACCATTCTACATGTAAAATACTTTTATATCAAATTACTTTCATTCTAAAATAGCCAAATCACTCAGTCATACTGCTGCTAGTATAATATTTGTATTTTATTGCTATTACTCTGCTGTTAGTGAAGAGTGATGTAGCTCATGACCACCACTGAAGAATGTGATAATTTACCTAGACCTAACATGGAAAATGTGAACCATCTGGTTGACTCTGGAAGTGTGTGTTGCCTGCTAGGAAAAGGGCAGGTGACTTTACAATATTCCTTTAACTGGGACAGACTTTTTAATTTTGCTTCTAGGATTTTGCAGATTATGCATGTGTTTGCTAAACAGTGCTCTCTTAAAGGGTAATCAGGAGGTTTGACATCTTTGGCTGCAAAATATTGACCTAATGATATAATCCAGAAATGCCTAATCTGTCATGCATAATACTTGGTGCGTGGATATTGGCAGTATTGGTGGTTTCCTGACTTTGAATTTTTTGCTGCAGATTCAGCTAGTCTTGTCTATTCCAAACTTTTCTATTCTAAACTTTTCATTTTCTTCTTGTATGTCCAGCAGTGCTTTAATGTCCTAGCCATATCTAACTTCACAAATAAAAATATCATTTCAATATTGGACTCAATTTGCAGTTGGATATGAAAACCAGTGGTCTTTCCTGTCATCTTTAGATTATCTGCCTAGAAAAGACACTTGGCAGAATGACTTCAGAATTTTCAGATTAATGTATTTAATAAAAAAACTATGTTCTCTTCATTGGCTTTACTGGAATGCAAAAAATTGCCTATGTCCGAATTCCCCTGTGTCTCTCCTATTTAAGTACTGTTTGGCCTAGCACAAAACTGAGCTGGAAAAGTAACAAATGAAAGAAAGTGGGTTGGTTATTTGCTCAAAACAAGATTCAGGTGAAATATCTAATGAATTCAAGCTGGGCACAAATGATTGATTATTGTGTCATTCCATATAAAAAAATAGTTCCCTCTCTATATATTAATTAGTCTTTTTATATCACAATATTTAAAATACAACTTGACTGGAAAGGAGAAATTTTCCTCATTGATTTATTTCACTCATGCTTCTGCACCCTTTCTAGAAGTTAGTTTAACATCAGGTGGTAGTAAATGTGACAGTAAAATATTTTTATGTTGTTGTGTTCTTTTTTTTTTTCTTTTGAGACAAAGCACTTATCACTTACAGGCATGTGGCCCTAATCTGAAAGATGAATTGGTTCATTCACTTCAAGTACCACATAACCATTCACACACCATCAAGCTTAACACTATTAAAGGGTAATTTCCCCTGTGGGAGCTATGCCCAATACAGATGCTGTCACTACAGTGTCTTTTTATCTTTCCGTGGCAGGTAAGGAGATTCAAATAAGAGACTTCATCAAAAGTGCAATCACAGACATATTCTTCCTATTGAAATAGCCATGAAATGGAAAATAAACACTCCTAAAAAATCTTAGTACTCCAAAACATTACCAAGAAGCCTTCAGTGTACAGTTCACACTGAAATTTTGTGTCTGAGATGCCTCATGGGCTTGGCAGTAGAGGACAGGAAATATTGTGGGTAATTTGCATGTCCTATTAAATTCTGAATGTAGTAACACAGTTCCAAGTAATCCAGTAGTATATTTTGCCTCCATCTCATATAATCATCATGATTTCTTTTTAATTTTCTCATCATTTCTCTAGTTTATTATTATGGGTTCTATATTCTATCAAACTTGATAATTGTCTGTGATAAAGTTTTCTTTAGAACATAATATTCATATGTTTTTGCTCAAATAATTGGACTAAAGTTCTAGCTGCAGTAATTTTGCCTGGCTTCACCTAAAGATGAATTGTCTAGGGATGCCAATAAAAATATGCTTTCTGAGTAAAGAACTGAAAAGTTACAAAAAAAATTTTTCTTCTTTTTTTTTTCATTTCTTTAAGAAGAGGTAGTCTTTATTACCTTATTTTCTCCATTGAATTGCTTTTCTGATGTCTTTTTTTTCATTCACACCAGAATGAAAAGACTTTATTTTTTAAATTAATTTTGTGTAACTTAAGGTCGCACAGTATGTTGTCTTTGACTTAAATGGGATCAACAGTTATGTGTAAAACTTCCCTAAAATTTTTTGCAGTTTTGGACTCACAGCTCAGAATCATCTTATAAATGAAGCCAAACCAATATACATGCGCTGGATTTGAAGTTTTGCCAGAACATAGGGCGTGTTTACAAAACTGATTTGATAAAGTATGAGTAACCTAAGTGCTGTTCTTCATGTCAGGGAAGCCCTGCTGAGATCCACAAGCCTCTCTGTGGCAATCTTGTTTGGAGGCCAACATGCCTGGCTTTCTTAAATCACATGAAATTCAGGTTCTGCTCAAAGTACTGAAGTTGATATGTCAACAGCACTTGCCTTCTACCCAAGAGTTCAGAACTTAGCATACACTAATAAGTCAAAACTTCATAGATACTAATTCTCCCTTATGCCTCAGAGAAGTCACCTTACTTCTTCCAAATGAATATTTTACCCTGAAGTTCTTGAAAGTGAAAGGGACGTTATTTTCAGGTTTTTTTGAAGCTATTCTACTTTGCATTGACTATTGTCAAGACCCAGCTGGGTCAAAAAACACGAAAAGGTGAGCATTTGGTTATCCATAGCAATGCATCACTCATCTCAAAGGAAGAAGAAAATAAGAAAGGCTGAATTTCAATCCTCCTTTCTCAAAAATACTTGGCTGTTATACACTAAGCATTCTTTGGATCAAGTCTTTAATTTAAGAAGTGGTTTGAAATTTTGTACCAGATGAAAACCGGTTTGGAAACTGATTTTTTATTTTTTTTTTCACTTGAATCAATTTGATGCCATACAGCATAAGGACTCCTACACAAAATTTTATTCTGCAGAAATTTCTATGCTGAGCTCTTCAGTTCTTCCCATAAGTGCAAGCTGTCTAGAGCAGAGCTTGTCAAGAGCACTTAGATATTTCTTACACATATATTTGCTTATTAGTATTGTTTGTTTGGTATGTTCATAATGGATGAAATTCATCCATGGCCCGAGGGACAACAAGGACTTCACACCACTTAATTCATATGTAGGCCTGCATATTAGCCTTAAAACAGACATTTAATGGGACATGGCCTTCCTTCTCCCCTCCTCCCCTGTCCCCCAGAACTAAGTTAGATGTAAATTGTCATAACTAAAATTAGTAGTGAAGTTTTCTTCACAAATTGTGTGGAGTTAAACCCACATAAACTCTTACTGCTAGGTCCAAGGAATAGATTTAGCTTTGATTTTTGATAAATAGGACAGAGTGCAGTAGTCAGGAAGCACCTTGTAAATTTGCCAGCCATAAAGGTACAATTTTAACCTACAGCTCCAGTGGTAAGAGTCCACCTGAGTCCTGAGTGTCAAAGTGAATTCATGTGTTAACCTGAGCTCTTAAGAACAGGATTTTCTTCTAAAACTGGAAATACTATTAATATGCCACTGAAAATGTCAGGGGTTTAGAGCTATCCTTTCAGAGCTCTTAAAGGTAATTTTTTTATAAATACAGTGAAATTAAACATAAAAGGTAATCATTTACCATTGAAGTGTGATATTAAGTACTCAAACTTATGGCAATGGAAGTGTTCCCACAGTAGCCATAATCTGTCATCAGATTTCACAGGTGACTTCTCTCTAAGGTTTCAGTTTAGTGCAATACTTCCAGTCTTGGTGAAAGGTAATAAAAAACTTAGATATATTATATGAGTAAATCATCAATGTGCGATTAGACACAATGTGACATTAGAAATTTTTTTCTGTGATTGTATATTAATTATAGTTAATTTTACTTAGATTCTAAAGATTAAATCATAAAACACAATAAGTTTGATCTTAAATTCACTCTCTCTATAAGGTAATTTTGAGAGTGAAGGTGGAGAAGTTCATTCAGGAGTTTAACATATCTGTGTTCCAGACTCAAGGTCCTGTGTAGCCTACAAAAATAAGGACTTTTCACTATGTGAAACTGTGGAAAAAATTGCATTTTAAGCAAAGTCATGTAAACTCACATATTACAAATATTATGAATCAAACTGCAAATAATATTGTTGAATTAGATATAATT
Organism: Hylia prasina; assembly: GCA_013397195.1. Taxonomy (NCBI): domain Eukaryota; kingdom Metazoa; phylum Chordata; class Aves; order Passeriformes; family Sylviidae; genus Hylia; species Hylia prasina. The sequence continues at coordinate 639,181 of VYXD01006971.1, read as the reverse complement.
TTTTCTGCAGATACAAATAAAAATAACTTCCTCATTGCTACTATGTTCCTGAACCATCCAATATAATGTCAGTTTAAAACCTGTTGCCCTCCTATTATTTTTTGTATTAAATCTACTAGAAACATGAAATTTATTTACTGTTTCTGTATATATCATAATCTTGATAACAATTTTGCTGAAATTTTTTGAAGATGTTCTTGAAAGAAAAAAATGCTCATAAAAATGTTTGTTGAAGTTCTAAATAAATATAAAATATTTACAAAATGTTTATTGCTTATGCAGGAGTTAGTTTTGTTTATGGCTATATAATCTCATATGAACTGATTTAATTAATTGGACTATTTCATTAATTCAGTCGACTGTATCAAATAGAGCTGAATTGGGGGTTATAAGTACATTTGAAGAAGAGGGAAAGTATGAAGATAAAATACCCTCAAGAACTTTGTTTGCACTAAAATTGCATCACAGAAAGACTCAAGATTTTGGGCTTGTTGGTTTGATCTTTTTAATTGGTTTAGGTTTTTGCTTAAATCAACAAATGGGCTTTATTTTATAGTGCTAGCAAGGGGATCCATAAAACTCAAATCAGTTCACTTCTTTTATGCATATTTTCTGAAACAGCAGTAAAAGATAGCATGTTTTCAGCAGATTTCATCCTTCTTGATTGAGGTGGTGCGTATTGAACACATACAAAGTGTTGGTTATAGTTTTTTCCCAAATGACCGTTTTTATATCAGCTCCAACTCTTATCTACATGTCTTGCATCCAACTATAACCATTGTACTCCAGAGCTAAGATTTTCCATTATTCATTTCAACACAGTAGTTACTAAAATAGCTAACTGCAGCAGTCTATGCATATGTTCACAACCTTTTACATTTTGCAGTAAAAATAAACTGAATTCCAAACAAAAAAAAAAATTATCTTTGAGACACTGTAGGAATAAATTAGCTGAGTGTGGAAATTAATTCATGCATCTTACACTGTGCATACAGGAAACCAGGTATTTGATCAAAGAAAGAGGAGAATCTTAATGAATTATTTCAGTTGAAAGGGATCTTTAAAGGCCATCTAGTCCAACCCCATCTTGCAATGAAGGTTGGACATCTTCAACAACATTAAATTGCTCAGAATCCCATCCAGCCAAACCTTAAATGTTTCCAGGGATGGGGCATCAGCTATCTCACTGGGCAACCTGTTCCCGTGCCTCATCACCCTCACTGCAAAAACTTCCTTTGTTATATCTAGTCTAAATTTACCCTCTTTTATTTTAAAATCATGATTCTTTGTCAAATTGCCTCAGGCCCTGCTAAAATGTCTTTCCTCATCTATCTTGTAGTCTCTTTAGGACTGGAAGGCTGAAAAGGTCTCTCCGGAACCTTCATTTCTCTAGGCTGAACAACCCTAACTCTCTCAGACTGACTTCCTAGGAGAGGTGGTTCATCCCTCTGATCATCCCTGAGGTCTCCTCTGAGCTTGCTCCAGTAGGTCCACGTTCTCCTGTGCTGGGGGCCCCTGAGCTGGAGGTAGCACTCCAGGTGGGGTCTCACCAGAGCAGAGGGGCACAATTCCCTCCCTGGCCCTGCTGCCCGTGGTGCTTTGGATGCAGCCGGGGGTACAGTTGACTTTCTGACCTACAAGCATGTTAAGATCCGATGAGAGATGCCTCTGCCCAAATTAAGATGCACATGATGAGACCATATGCCAAAATCATAATACAGATTTTATTTAACAGTAAATGTGAGGTAGAGAGATAGGAAATAGAAAACTGGGGCAGGAGGTGGGGGCCGGGTGTGGAGAGAGAGAGAGAGATCAAGCAGAAGATAGTCACCACCCACAGATCCAGCATCATGCTGTTGGTCCTTCTTCATCCTCGACTTCTTGGTGGTCAGGGTCCCAAGTTGGTTAAAAACTTTTTACTGGCTACACAGTTCTCTTATTCTATTAGTTAAATGATTTCCTCACTCCTAATGCTAGTTAGTCCCACGTTCAGTCTTTCTCTTCTTTTGGGTTGGTGGGCCATGAGTTGCAATCTCCCCCTGCCACAACTTTTACCCTGTCAGAGCTGACTTCAACATAATTGCTGAGATGCCTTGCCCTGTGGTCTGCAAATTCTGCATTCTCTTTGTCCACTGTTAGTGATACATCCTTCTCCCCAAGTCCTGTTAGCCTGCCCCTCAATCTGAGGTATCACCTGTACAAGAGTACCATTTTATCTTATCTCGAGTTCCCACTGTGGTGACTTACAGTCCAAGCTCCAGGTGTGTGACATGCATATGAGCTGTTGCTTCTCTAAAGTTTGCCACAGTAGGAATTCTTGCCTGGATGCATTACCCAGGATGTGCTAACCAGATCTTCCTCCACCAGGCTTGGATCTAGTGCCATCCCTTCATTCCTGTGCTTGTTTATCTCTTGTCAAAGTCCTTCTGTGGTAACAGTGCTTGAATATGATTTCTTTGTTGTACAAATATTTAAGAAACTAAGTGTATACAAAAATAGAAATATAGATAAGCAGAATATCATTATTTTATGTTTTTAATGTTTCCAGTGTGGTATTTTTCTCTGATGCAGGAGGTAGAAATAAAAAACTCTTTAAATAGTTATTCAGACTGCAGTTGATGAATATCTGCAGCAATTTGTGTAAATACATGGTTATCATTTTCAATTTCAATAGTTTTTGACCATTGGATGATTTGCTGTGGTGTTTGGCCTGTTCTTTCACTGACTGGAGCTCTGTTGCTCAGTTATTGTTTGACCAGGAAGTCAGAGAGAATTTCTTCTGTTTTCTGTTTTGGTTGTCATAAATTATAGAAGCAGGTTTTCACTTCAGAGAATTAAGTTTTTAAGTTTCTAGATAATTTTCCATGCATATTTTCTACTGATTGAAAGTGGTTTTTTTATTAGTTGGTTCTCTCAGGCTAAAATCTGTGCAGAAAGCAACACAGATGAGGAATAAATGCAGTCAAAGTAAATGCAATATGTCTTCCTGATTAGAGAAATATCTTTGAGATATTCTTTCAAGTCTATTAGACTTTGGAGTCTAGTAGCCACCTGTGTTGGTTGTGGCTGGGGTAGAGTTAATTTTCCTCTCAGTGGCTTGAACTGTGTTTTGGATTTGTGCTGAACATAAGGTTGATAAAATAGAGATGGTTTTGTTATTGCTGGGCAGGGCTTACACAGATCCAAGGCCTTTTTTGCTTTTCATACTGCTTTTCATATTGCAGCCTCATACTGGTGAGGCAGTTGGGGTGCATGAGAGATTGGGAGGAGACACAGCCAGGACAGGTGACCAAAACTAACCAAAGGGATATCCCAGACCATGTGACATCATGCTCACTGTATAAAGTGGGAGGAAGAAGGAGGAAGTGGGGTGGACCTTGGAAATAATGGTGTTTTTATTCCCAAGTCACCGTTTCATATAATGGAGTTCTACTTTCCTGGAGGTGGCTGAACACCTGCCTGCCCTTGGGAAGCAGGGAATTAATTCTTTGTTTTGCTTTGCTCGTGTGCACAGCTTTAACTTTCCCTGTTGAACTGTCTGTACCTCAACCCAGGAGTTCTCTGGCTTTTACCTTTCTGATTCTCTCCCTGATCCTGCTCGTGGGGTAGTGAGCAAGTGGCTGCCTGGTGCTTGATTGCTGCTTGGGGTTAAACCATGACACCACCATAGCAGAGGTGATGAGTAAGCCCAGGGAAAGGGCTAGCTCACTTTCTAACTTTCTATGAGAGAGGCAGGTATATAAGAGCATTAAAGGAAAAAAAGTGGGGAGTTCAATGTCTACTGGAACTGGCTGGAGGGGAAGTGCTACTTGGGAGCCGTTTGGAGAACTGGGCAGTGGAGAGGGCAACTGGGCATATCTTTGCAGAGGAGAATGAGTTGGAGAGGACCAAGATGCAGTGACTCTCTTCAGCCTCTCCAAGAACCAGCAGCTGGTGGAGGTCCTGGAACAGGCAGGAGCAGGAGAGACATGTTGTAAGTCAGTGATTAGTTTTTAGTGTTACCTGTGGACTTGGAAGTGTCAGGTTAGCAGTTAGACTTGATGATCTTAAAGATTCTTTCCAACCTAAATGATCCTATGATTCTATGTGCACTGTGGAGCAAATATACTTTCTCTGAGTTTTTAAGAGCTATTCTGCACTCCTGGAAAGTAAGTAGTTTAATGTAGACTGAACTACTTGAACGTCTTTGGTGTTATTCTGGCTGAGGAGGTACAGTGAAAAGTGTGGCAGCATAAAGGGCAATAAGGAGATGTTTTTTGAATTAGAAATGCAACTAAATTTATCCGCTAATCCCTGATGTTGAAAATTAAACAATTCTTTTGTAGATCCTTTTGTATATATTTTAAAATTTTACTGGGTTTCAGCAGGCAGAAAATACTGTGAGGAAAACCTCCCCTCTAGCAGAACTGTTGCTTCTGTTAATAACACACTACTGAGAAGGCAGTGCAGAGGCATATAAGTAATTCTTTGTGAGGGAGGATTTGTTAATTTTTAAAAGGAGAGGTGTGGGAGAAACTTGTGTTTTGATTAAAGCCATTGTGAATTTAGGCGATTCAGTGGAGCATACAGAGCTCAGTGCTGTAAGATACTGAACCTCAGGGCTGTGATCCAAAAAAGCATTTAAATACCTGCCTATTGTCATGATCCTGAATAATCTTATAGCAGGAAATGTATATTTTAATCTTATAGCAGGAAATGTATCTTTTTATATTCTTGAAGATGTATTTCAATGTGCTTTTCTGAAATGGATCCTGAGTACATTGCGGGCTTGAGCCCATGATAAGCAAGGAATTCCAATAGAGAACTAAGTACAAAGCAACCAACAAGAAGTAACATCTTGATATATGAAGCTGCAGCAAAAGAAATGGGCAGGAAAGAGACTTGAAGACTACTGAGTACTGCAAACAAAAAACTTTAGCTTCTTAGTCACAGAGTGTGTTGTTATATTTGAAGAAGCCAAGATTGTAAACTAGATTAGATATTGATGTTAATCATGTTACTGAAAATCAGAGTAACAATACTGAAATCACTGTCTGATTAACTACTCAGTTTTGTAATTGCATGCTACAAAGCCAGAGTAGTTCCATAATGCCAGCTGACTCTCAATTTAGCATATTCATATAATCGTTTGAGGTATGAAATGAAATGCTAGATACAACAATAGAAGGAAGACATGTAAATCTATTTAAGAAGGTTATCATACTTCTGAAAGAGAAAGAGGAGGGAAATCACAGCAGCCATGTGTTAAATATTTGGGTTGAATATAAAGAAGTAGAAAATTGCTTCTGTTTTTCACTCTGTATAATGCAAGTACAAGCCCTGTAGGATTGTGGTCTCTCTTTGGCTCTTGATTATTCATGGGTTTCTCTAGATGGACTACAGAAATGGGACACAGCATCCTGGGATGCTGGCTGAAACAAAAGAAAAAAAGTTGTTGAATGCTGCTGTTGTTAGACTAATCTTTATTTCCCTTTGTGTATTGCTTTGTTTTGTTTTCCTCCATCTCATATAAAATAGTGACATCTTCTTAGGTACCTTTGAGTCACAGAACTGCACTGTCAAATAGAACACTGGGGTGTTCGTATTGCTTCTTCATTCTTTGTAATTGTAATTGCATTTCTAATTTGTAATTCTGAACAACAAAATTCTAGGTGAATCAAAAATCTTGCAACTCTGCCCCAGTGACCCAAGGTAGAACTGTCATACTCTGAGTTTTGGTACTGGCAAAGGTAGTTACTGATGCTGGTGGTGTCTGGATAAACTGTAGGGATAATCTAGTTTTCATAAGATATTGAGATACTCAACCTGTTTGGATGCTTTCAGGATTTGTAGCAAACACAAAACTGCCACTGAATCCCCACTCTATGTTTTCATTTAGATCCTTTAACATCTTTGATATTTTTCCCTTTGATCCAATCCAACACTCCTTAAACTCCATTGATATTTCTGTCATCTTTACATAGTGTCCTAAATTAAGATTGTGATGTTTATATGATGTCAGCATAGCATCATTTCACTTCACAGCTGGAGTTTTGAAATAAGTCTCCAAAACTGAAAATGCTTGTACAGATTTAGTGGCTACCACTTAATTTTCACATTCATATTCTGCTTTAGACTTAAAAGCAAAAATTATATATGGAGGGAATAAGAGCCTAGATCTGATTTTCAGGCATGTGAATTGCTGAGCAGTGCCTGCCAAGAAGCTGGTGGGCAGATCCCCCTGCCATGGCAGAGTGCCTCTCTACCCATAACTTCATAACCTCCTTTTCCCTGCCAGCCTGTGCAGTAGGAGGTGTACAGCTGAATTCTGAGCTTGCACCAAGTCTGGGTATCAACTGACAGTAAGAAGTGCAGTGATTATCATTATAGGATTAAAAAAACCCCAAACTCTAAAGACTCTGTGAGCAGTCAGTGATCTCTCTGTTATCCTAGGTTTAATGCTCCTTTTTCTGTCCAGAGCTGACATCTGCAGAGCACAGTATCAGTAGACTGTTCAGAGAGGGTGAATTATGATCTTCCAAAAAAATTAAAAACTAAGTCCTTGGAATATTTTTATTCAAGGGAAGAGCTTGCAAATTGGACAGTAGTATTTCCCTTATACAAAAAAAATCTAGTTTGTCATAATAGACTTGCAGTGTAATAGCAAACCAGTTCCTTTAAACTTGCATGCAAGGATTTCCAGTCAGCTAATCTGTGAGCATCACGCACGCTTTGTTACCTGGATTCTGAGGCAAGCAGTGAAATTATCCTTGCTGTAAACATTTTTAGGAGTGAGAATTTTGAGGACCAGACCTTCAACTTGTGTACCAGTTGGGTACAGTTTTGTTGCCTACAAGGAAACGAACCAACTTTTACCAGCTGAGACTCTGAATGGTTTTTCTAAATGGTATCTGATTAGTTTTCTGTGTAAAGCAGTGCTTGCTTAATACTTTTTCTCTCCTGCTTTATATTAGGGCCCCCCCAGCGAACCGTTTCCCCCAAACAAGACCATGAAGAAAGGAAGCATGACAAAGTTTTGGACAAGGGCAGTGAAAGTGGGACTTCCTGTAACGAGTTGTCCACCTCAAGCTGTGACAGCCACTCGGAAGCGAGCACCCCTCAAGAGAATGCCACCAGCACTCAGCCATCCACAGCCCACCAGCCAAATACTCTGACATTGGATCGTCCCTCTAAGAAGGCCCCAGTGCAATGGATGCCACCACCAGACAAACGCAGGAACAGTGAACTCTTTCAAACTCTCATTAGCAAGTCCAGAGAAACAAATCTTTCCAAAAAGAAGGTGTGTGAGAAGCTGAGTGTTGAGGAAGAAATGAGAAAATGTATTCAAGATTTTAAAAAAATCCACATTCCGGATTACTTTCCAGAGCGCAAACGTCCCTGGCAGTCTGAACTCTTACAGAAATATGGGTTATAGTAATCAACTGTTTCCTGACGTATCTCTGAGGCATTTGATGTTTGTTACATTGCCTCTAACTTACTGATGTCATCCTCCTGGCCAACTCTGCCACCAGAGTTATTCCTGCTGCTTATTTCTTTCTGTGAACAGTGGATGTTGGATAGTACATGTTTTTCTTTAAAAATATATATAGAAAAAGATAGAAACTTACAAAATGCGAAAGGTGTCTCATCTACACCACTTCATAATAGCAAAGAAAAAAATTGCATGGTCAAGAAAGATGGTTTTCAAACCACAGTCAGTTGAGCTTCATTATTGTTTTGGAACTTAACGAATAAAAATCTCAATCATCAGTTAACACCTCATTTTATGTCACCATTAAAAATGACTCAGACTTGCTAAGGATGAAGAGAAACAGGGTTTAAAATTCAATTGAACTGGTTTTGGAACTAATTCTCAACATTCTTTCAATGTTAATGCAATAAAGCAAATACCTATTTTGCATGAGCACAATATTACAAATAAATCACACAAGAACAAGAGGTTGTTTGTTGCTTGGAGAATTACTTGTTCGATAACAAGCCTATAAACGTAAAATGTCTAAGGGATTGAATTTACTTTGTTCTGGATCTGTGATTTTTTTGTGTGTACAGTGTTCTGTATGTAAGGATGGTGTAAATATGCCTTATATTGTTTTATTATTGCACCAACAATGTTCATCTATTAGTGCTTGTCAGGATTATTTCTGTGAAATGCAAATTTTTGGCAGATTGTGAAAACTGGTTTGATGGTCTGAAAGTTTTTGTTATGTTAGTTGCTAAAAATGGAGAAAAATAAAAGAGAGTTTAATGTATTTATTAAAAGAATCATCTGGTAGATTTTCGTGTGTTGTTATCACCTCTCCTTTTTAAATAGAATCAAGCAGGTTTTTACTTCAATATTTGCATAGCTACTCTGCTGGAAATAAAAAAAAAAGCAAAACAAACAAACAAAAAACCCCATATTTCAAGAGTGGAAAAAAACTTAGGGTAGTGCTGTTTAATTGGAACTGCCATATAGACCCTAAGAGAAAGAGAGTTATGCTAAGAAGCAGCACAGGATGAACTAAAAAATTGAGTGATTTTACTAACAGAGTGGAAAGCAGTTCCAATTTGACAAGTTCACAAAAATCAGCTTAGAAATAGAAGATCTAAAATACCACAGTAGAGTGTGCTACATTTACAAATGAAAAGTTTCTGTGAATAGTCAGCTCTGCATGGGAAACCTGTTAGCTCTGATATGGGAAAATAAATTCCTTTCTCATTACAGAAACACCAAGAAGACAACTATGGTTCAGATAGCCACAGCAGAAATGGGTAAGGACTGCTGGAGTTCACAAAAGAGCTGCTGAGTGCTTACAGATTTCAAATTATTACTGTGAGCACACAAATATATACATACACATTTAGAAGGGTTAATCTCCATACGTGTTCTATAGCCCTAACTGCACAGTTGTGTCGGAAGAGATGTTTTACATCTTATGGTAATTTTAAATGGTTTAGCTAAAGTGAAGAGGACTTCTTGTATTAAAATTTCTGGCGTTATTCCTGATACCTGTATTACTTTTTAGTCCTCTAAAAGGCCACTTAAGAAAACTTCTAGCAGTTTTTAAAAAGCAACTTCATTCACTGATTCTTTTCTTAGCCTATCTGAAACTAGTTGTTCTTTTATTCAGTTATTTAGTTGGCTTTAACATATTTTGACAACATTTTAATAATTTGAAGACTGTACATGGGATAAGTCTAGTCTGGACTGATGCAGACCAGTATGAGATCATTTGGCATCTCAGCTTTGCCTTTATGTTCCTTGCTTGCTTCTTCCTGCTCCAAAATACCCATTCTTTCTTTTGGAAGTTTAATGCTTCTTGAACAACTTGAGCATTTCTTTCTATCTTTTCTAATCTTTGGCTTCCTAGTCTACCTGGTGAAATTTCCAATGTCTAACCATGACTTATCCTCCAGTGGATGCAATTCTAGTTTTACTTAGTCAAAATTTGGCTAATACTGAGAGCTTTATTTCCATCTGGGATTATACATTTTAGATGCAAACAGCATCTAGAGCAATCCTAAAAAACCTTGTTGTTGAATTTGGAGGTTTGTTTTGCCTGCCTAGTCATTCTCAGTAGTCCAGGAAGTAACTGCCTGAGGTATGCTCAGGTGATTTTTTGACCTATTTGTTTTAATTTGTCAGTATAAAAATATTTTTATGAGCTTTTTTTTTCTTTTATTATACTGCCTAAATTTCTCAAAACATATTGATTCATTCTTGAGGAGAGCAGAGTATTATGTTGATATTTATTTTAATACCTGAAGTCTGTAAGATTTTTAAAAACCTTAACCACTTTCCTTGTGTTCATGAGGCATGTCAGTGATGTGGCAGATGAATGACATTATTGTGACTTGGTAACCACAGTGGCATCTTAAGACAAAATTATTTGATTGTGGAATTAGACAACGTACACTGTCCTTCTTTCAGAGTGAAAAATTCCAATGTGTTGCAGTCAGAGAGAGAGGGGAGAAACCACAGGTCATGTGAATCCCTCAGCTGTATACTCTAATTCCCGTCACACTTTTCATCCAGTTCACCCCGGTAGAGCTCCAACCCTATATATATAGTTATTGTTCTACAGTTTTCAGGTTCTACAATTCTACAATTCTAATTCTACAATTAGTGAGAACACAAGCTGAGACATTCAGTGGAACAGGAGAGCTGGTGGGTGTTGAGATGGCCACAGCTGGTTGGAAACTCACAGGTGCTACAAGAGAATTGTGTATTGGAAGCATTTAGAGGCTTGATTGTTGCCTCTTGTCTTACATCCTTCTTATTTTCCCATGATAGCTGCTTTTTCTTCTTTCATTTTAGTCTTTTTTTTCTCTTCAGCTATTCACTTTGTTATGCACTAGAATAGTCTACCATGGGAATCTGCGCCCTTTACTGGGCTTCAGCAGAGATGGTCAGTAGACTAAGTATTCACTCCATTTGAAGCTTATGAAGATAATGTTTTTCAGAAAAAAAAGAATCCAAATACTGGTATTGGTCAATCCTAAATTATAGTCATAGAATGGTCTGGGTTGGAAGGGGCCTTTTAAAGGTCATTTAGTCCACCCTCCTGCAATGATCACAGACATCTTCAACTAAATCAGGTTACTTGGAGACTTGTTCCAGAGTCTCACCACCCTCATCATAGAAAATATCTTACTCATAACTAGCCTGAGTCTACTCTCTTAGTGTAAAACCATTAAGCCTTTTCCTTTCACAACAGGCCCTACTAAATATTTGTCCACATCTTTCTTATAACCTTGTATTTTCTTATTGTCATATCTGTGTCTCTGCCGTTCGGGGTGGGGGGGGCGGGATGTTGTGGAGACTGTGTCAAAGGCTTTATGAAAGTACAGACAGATCTGTAGCTCTCCCCTGTCCACTGATGCAGTCACTCCATCACATAAGACCACTGGATTGTCCAGGCAGGACTTTCCCTTGGTGAAGCTGTGCTGGCTGTCTGCCATAGCACAGCTTCTAAGAGGTTCTGTTCCATGATCTTCCCAGACACAGAGGTGAGGCTGAGAGGTCAGTAGTTCCCAGAGTCCTCCTTCTCATCCTTTTCAAAGATGGGTGCAAATTTGATTTAGTGTAATTAAAGACTAGGTAGGTTTTAGCGAATAATTTAGTTTAAGTGATAATTGCTTTGATAAAATTTATTTTAAAATTTAAATAACAAAAAAATACAAAGAAGTAATTTAACGTGCAAATTAAGCAAGTACATTTCTGGAAGGAAAGCAAGTCTTAAAAAATAGAATTCTTGCCTTTTCAGGTTTTCTTTCTAGACAAACACTATTCCTTTCATTATGGTGTTATTGAGAATCCAGCATGGAATACATATCACATTATGTTTTTCCAATGAGTTTAATTCTTAATATTTAACATGATCAGAAATATAGAATAGTATAGTCTAGATTAAAGAATTGAAACTGGTAAGAATAAAATCTTCCCTTATTAGTAATCTCCCAGTTAAGCTAATATTTCATGAGGGTAATGAATTAGAATCTGATGCCAAAGTAATGTTATTATTGTCCATATTTATTTGCTAGACAAGTGAATTTTAAGCCCTCATCATAGATGTTACATGCACCAGTTTTTATTGTTCTAACTGAATGATGGGGACTGGAGATACATGGAGTTTTGCCATGCAGTGATGTTTATACTTTAAAACGTGTACAAGATCAGAATGACATGCTGGACTGGTCTATTACTAAAGGATTATTCCATTAACAATTTTTTTTAGGTCTTAGAATAACTGATATTAATTCTAAAATAGAATTTTAGAATTCACTTTGATTTCCTTTGAATGAATAAAATATGATAAATTGCATAAAATGCATAATTTTATGGCCTCCTATAAAAAAATAGTGCTTATGCAATATCGTTTGACTTGCTAATGTTGTCTTTGTTCAAGTAATGATATTTAAAAATATACTTCCTACTGGAGGTGGAAAACCCAAATTAGTAACGAGAGGGCAATGTTGGGTTCCTTTTACAAGTGACTCATGTCCTGAACCAGGCTCTTTTGGATGCTCAGAAATTATCAAGAAATCTTCAGGTTTCTGCAAAATTACACCACTGGTGTGGCTTATCATAAAAATAACATTCACACATTACTTCAGCTTATATGTTACAGGCCAACAAGTAGCTTCTCATTTTCCAGGATCTGTTATCCAGAAGAGGTTGTCAGCTTCATGTTTTCCACTCTGCCCCTCTCTTTTTCATTGTTACCATGGACATATCTATACAGTCATTTACTCAAGAGCTTATCCATTCCTTGCCTGAAGACACATATTCAAATTCAGAAGAGACTAGACTACACTGGAAACTGGTGGGGAAAGCTGGACACACTGGCAGTATTACTGGTTTGAATAACTTCAGCACTACTGGCAAGCAGATGCCCAAAGCACAAGACGGAAGGCAAAGTCACACTGCCCTACAGTATGTGGTCTGTTCCAGACTGTCAGGTGGCAAAATCCTTTAGCAAAGACCAGTCCTCCAGTGAGTGAAACAAGCCACAAAGACATTATTCACTGATAAATGAACCCCTGGTGCTGTCAGTGTCCTGTTGGCCACCTACAGTTAAATTGGATGCCGCAGTTCAGAGATGGTGGTGCTGGGCCACATGAGGCTGGTGCAAGTAGGAGCTGTGAGAGTTCCTTCTCACACCCTACACCCATTCATGGGGATATACAGCTTGTTGCAGGCTGCTGTAGTGGGTACTTGCCTTCATACCAGAACACCTTGCATCACTATCTGAAGTGGGATTCTTGGGTTATTTTGGCGTACCATTGCTGTTTGCTCAGAAAACAGCATTCAGTGGAACCAAATCCCAGAATTTTAATGTGTTGAACCATAGCAGAAGATAGTAATCTCTCCTGCTTTAGCACACTCTTCCTTCTTTGAAACTGGGCTTGTGACAGCATGAAATGAGGTGCTGAGAAAACAGAGTGCAAATGATGCCCAGAAGAGAAACTCAGCGCTGACTGTGCTCCTATCTGTTTGGAGCCTGGCACCCTGGCAATCCTCAGCTGCAGGCATTAGACTGTGTAAGGCACACTGGGGAAAAGCACAAATGGACTCAATACAGTTAGTGATGGATATAACAGAAAACGTATTTGAGAATTTTCTCCTCCCCTAAGGACTCTTCCTCTTCTTACTGGGACGTCTCTTCTCAGATATTAAGGAAAAGGAATTAGGAAAAACAATAACAGACCAGATGGATATAGTGGGAATATACAAGTCTCTGTGTATTGTATTGCCTTTTAAAATTTCTTTTTCTTCGCCATGTCAATATTACTTTATTTTCTTTTAGATACATAAAAGAGAAATGTAGAAATAGCTTGATGGAATTAGTTCTAAGACCCTAGTTCATATAATCCTTCATAGATGTATTAGATAAAGTTCTAGCAGTGAGCATGTTAAGTGTTTCAATTACAGTGCTGTGTTATTTTTAGCAAGCAGTCACCCCAGAACAGATGAGTACCAATAACAAGAAGTAAATTAAATTTACATATAAGGAATAGCAATCATAAATAGGCAATAAATAATCTTTCCAGATTCCAAAGCAACATTTAATTCTGAAATACTATCACTTTACCTCTTATCTGTTTAGCATGGATGCAATTCATTCTTTTAGTAAAAATCAATTGATAGTGTGCTGCAAACTTAGATTATTCCTGATATATTGCTGAAAGAGTGTTTTCTTCATAAATATATACTGTATATAGTAAATGTAAAGTTTTGACCGCAAGCAACATCTGATAGAATATTTCTTATCCCTACTGATTTTCTGTTTTTTCCTAGGAGGAATTGTGAAAACTATCAATCAATGACCCTTAAAAGTTTTATTCCCTGTTTCTCTTCCCATTTAGGTGAATTGTGTGTTTCATATGGTGTCAGTTTTCTGTTGAAAGTAGCATTTGATTCAATGCAGCACAAAATAGTCACTGACAGTGTGCCCCTGAATTGTTCTGATTTATACCTACCCCTGACTTAAATTACATTAGTAAGCTTCTGACATGAGCAGTTTGGGTGACTGCTGAGTGATTGAACACCTGCCATACAGTCAAGAAATGAGCTTAAGCTCAAAGAGGCTAGGGATAAAAGTAGTCCTCCATGCCACTGTGGATTTGGAGGCATCCCAAAGGACTGAAAGCCCCAGCCCCTCCAGGACATGTCATGTGATCCTCCTATCTCTGTAGCAGGAAGGATGAGGGGCCCCTATGTATCCTTAACCAAGGACAAGCTTGCTTTCACCATCTTGCAGCACTACGACCAGTCTTCAGGAAAAGAAGTTGCTATTTCACAAGTTTTATTATGCTGGGCCTGAATATCCTCATGGAAAAATTAAAGAGTACCTTCTTGCTCTCTGATGAAAATGTAGGCTTGACTTCTATTTTTGTCACTAAAGTCACTAAATTTATGTCAACAGTTACCTGAAGCTTCATGGCAATTTAAGGACTGTTGTTTCAAATATCTCATGACTCTTCTTGAACTTCTTCCAGCTGTTCAATAGTGTTTTGGGAAAGAGGATGCACATATTCTAGTTTTGGTAAGTAATGGAAGGACAGAGGTAGGAAAAAAAGATTATTCTCTTCCTGCAATGTGATGGGATGTTTCCATATATAGAATTAATTAATTTTGATATTGCAAATTGTGTCACTTTTTTTCTTTCTTTTATATTTTTCCCCATCATTTTTTCCTGAAAATATACAGCCCAGATTTTAAATTATTTCTAATCAGGCAGCTTTCTTCAACTGTTCAGTCATATTTTACTTTTCTCTATGTTTCTAATTACTTTTGAGCCTTTTTTTTTTTAATCAAATTTTAAACGTATTTACTTTAACTTTGAGAATATGGCAAACAAAACATATGAAAGAAATCTTCAAAGGCACACAGAGATCTCAAATGCACTGTGGCATTTAATGAGACTTGAGCATGTGACTATTTTTTTTCTTTTGCTTCTGAAAAACTCATGTCATCTCTGCAGTGATCCCTGTGCCCTTCCCCTCATCTCAGTAAGACCTATCATCATCTCTAACCACAGCTTCCTACTTCCACTTCAAATCAATTTGAATTAATTTTACAAGTAAGCTTTCTTGACATTGAAATCAGGAATTATTATGCTGTCCCATTCCTTTCATCCACTAATTCTGTAGTGTGTTTGAAAGGAATGATGAATCAAGTTTGTCTGACAAGAGCTATGTTTTAATACTTGTTGTGAGTCTGTCTTATTCCCACACAGTGGTAAACAGCAATTGTCTGTACCAATCTGTGATAAGCATCTCAGCAGGAGGCAAGTAATGATGCTGCTCAGTCAGGTACAGAAATGAGAACTCTTACACATACAAGCTTTCAATAAACTAGCTGTACATCAGTGTTTCAGAAAAGTTACAGAAATATTCCAAAGTTTTCTCTGTCCCTCTGTAAGTCTTCACACACAGTGAAACTGTCATGAAGGAAAGAGAAGGAAATTAAGTCAAGAACAGGATAAAAAAAGATATTTCTCCATGGCTTTGAAAGTGATTTGAGTGGTTTCCTCCCATCTTCAAGTACCTAGAGAGCAATGTGGGCTTTATGTGCTTTAAATTCATCATCCCCACATGATTACCTTGATGATCTGCTGATAGCCATCCTGTGAACGGAGGCTCCCAGATCACTGAATTGTTCCTAGCTGGTGCTCAGGAGCTGAGATCCTGCTTGAATTCATAGCAGCCACCAAGTGCCTCATCTCCAGAACCACATCAATGCCACACCTTAGGAAGCATAGATGTAAGTTTATGGATCACAGCTTAACAATGGTGCAGGTGCAATATATTACTCCCACAAATATGGTTTTTGGATGTGTGCTACATCTCATCATGATCTTGACTGCAGAAAATTT
Organism: Hylia prasina; assembly: GCA_013397195.1. NCBI lineage: Eukaryota > Metazoa > Chordata > Aves > Passeriformes > Sylviidae > Hylia > Hylia prasina. The sequence goes on along the minus strand of VYXD01006971.1, from coordinate 623,321 downwards.
CAGCAAAACTGCAATATTATGCAGGGCTCGTGTCCAGAATTATATCTTGTATTTACTGTAACCATTAAATGATCAAAGGACTCTTTTCAGCTGGTAAGATACCAGGGTCTTAAGCTGTCACATGCTTACATGATTATCCAGTTGATGCTTTCTCACAGGTCTGAAGAGGTGTCATTTTCTTCAGGCTCCTCACTCATCCACAGATATTCAATAAGAATAACTATTTATGCAGTAGGTGTGTACTGATTTACATAATATCCCAGAATGCCTGTCATGATTTACTTTTATATTTATTTTGCATGAGCTGCATGTTTGATGCTGTACAGTTAAACATAAAGACTTGTCTCCTGTCCCAAGACAATTGAAAATGTCAAAACAAGAACTGGGACCATTGAAGTGAATGTAACATAAATGCAAAGAGATTGTAATTCCTATTGGTATTCCTTAGAATGTTTCTGTTTAAATTTTATTACAGTGTGGGGTGTAATCACAATCTCTTCATATTCTTTTGCTTTTACATCAATGTAACTCCCTGTGAGTTAAATCAAGTCATGTCTAGAGCATGCTTTTTCAGCACCAAATCTTCCTAATTACCCATCTTCCTTTTTGACACCTTCACATTTGTAAGACTTATAAAATTACTTTGCTCTATTATTTGGTCATCAACTGTGTGATCAACAACTTAGAAATCATATCATGTGAATGAAAAATAGAAAAAAAAGTTCTCATGTACAACCAATTCCCCTACAGAAGATTTTGTTTGGTGTGTGATAGCTGAGAAGTTTTATTGTGTGCCGCTAGGCAGGAAAGCTCCTGAATGGCCGAGGGTGTTTCTTCACAGGCCTTGGCCCTGCAGCCTGATGTTTAATTAAGATCCTGTGCTAGGTCAAAGGTCTGTTCATACGAATTGGGTTCTTGTCCATGGGTATCCAACTGCAAGAATAATGCCTTAAAATTGAGCCCTTAAGTTTACCATCTGTTCAAGTGCTAACAGTGCAGAGCAATATTCTGATGCAGCTGATAGCCAGGAAATCTTAGGTCATGGAAGAGGGGAAGATGGAAGAGCACCATGTTCCTCAGAAAGACTGGTTAAACAGTTTTAAAAAGGAAGATTCTCCTGTAAGAATGGAGACCCTGACATTTCCAGAGGTTCAAGGCAGTCTCTCCATCTTAATGCCACACATCTGAATTCTCCAAGTCCATTCAGCAGGCTGAAGTACTGGGGTAGGTGGCTGGAGGTGCTCTTTTCTCTTCTTTGTGGTAGATGTTCCACCCAAAGTTTCTCAAAGGAAAACCTGAAAAGATGTTGCCCACACTCTGCAGAAAGCACAGTTTGCTAATCAATCACTGCCATTAATTGTTTCAACACTTAACATTTCAAGTCCACTTATATCACCCAAGTTCAATACTGTATGGTAGAAAAGGTGCACTCTCCTCTTTGGAGAGGTATCTGTACCTTCTGTGCTGTTCTGCATGCAGTTCAGGTGGGAAAATGAGCTATTTTCTTTTGAAGTTTTTTGAAAGAGAGAACCATTTCTGGCAGTAAGGATATGTCAGCTGCAGAGTGTATTTTCTCTAAGCCATCACAGCAAATTCCTATTTTCTTTCTCCTTTGACAGGCTCTATCTCCTGCACTGCACAAAATTGCTAAAAACATTGCTCCCACCTGGGATTCTCAGTTTATTGGACGCCACTGGAGGAGAGAGAGCAACTACTGCTGTTCTCCCCATCACAGGAGAAAGTACTTAAAGCCTTTACCTCCTCTCAGTCTCTCTACCTCTTATGTCTTATAAGGCTTAATGAAGCCAACTGCATAGTCTGCAGATTCAGCATGGAATTTGGGTTATTTGTTTACTGGTTTGTGGGGGTTTTTTTTCCCTCTGTAAGCTTTCTTCTAGAGACACCAGCTGCAAATCTGGGCTGGAAGCCAACTTCATCTCTCCTTGAATAAAAATAAGACAGAGCTAGTGGGAAGTGTGGAGAGGGCAGTGGAAGATCACACAGAAACTTCTGCCAGCCATGCAATGAAGCCCCAAGATGCAGCGAGGTACTGCCCCAGAGGAGGAGCCTTAAACAACACAAGTGCAGACACAGGCACCTGCAGATGTGCAGCCCCTCACCAAGCAGAGCCCAGGTGGTGATGGCAATAAACTGATCTTGGCTTTTCCTGAACTTACAGGGAGCAGAGCTGTATGGATGTGAGGGATTACAGCCCCTGCACCAGCTGGGTCTGGGCTCTCCCTGCTCACCACAATTCCTGTGTGAGACAATGGCTGAGGAGTATCCTGGAGGGAGCAGAGGCAGGCACAGCATGCTCAGAAACCAGGATTTTCCTAGGCTGAGGTGGGGATCATCAGCACATTCACTGTGGGGAAGCCAGGAGCAATTCAGTGCCATTTCTGAAGGCTGGAAAAAGGAGCTTAGACTGGAGTCAAGGCCATGAAAAAAAAGCAGTGGCTGCTCAATAAGGTGATGATGAGGCTAGAATGAGAAACAGTGATTTCTTCCTCCACAAGCTGTGGAGGATAGAAATATGCATTCAAAAGGAAATAAAGTTGAATAGTAGGGCAAGGAAGAGGCATTTCTGAGTTCTGCCAGCCTTGTCTGGTCAAGGAAAGTTTCTCTCTTATGAATCCACCCTTTCACAGAACTGATAACTGCTTCCCAGTACAGACCTTGCCCTTCCCCTCCTTTCCCAGAGTCTTATGGTGCTTTCTTCATCAGCTACTTTTTGACCAATTGCATTGCAATTGGACACAGATTCATGATGGGGAACAGCTGCTCAATTCTAGCATAACTAACGGAGCCATCCCTGGCAGTATAATAGCTGTATCATTCACCTCATTAAAAGGAAAAATTAAAAAGGTAGGCTTTCAGGGAAATCCAGAGCAGCAAAGCAGTTCTAGGATGTGGCAGATGTGGCTGTCCAGATGTTCTGCTGAATGAGCTGGGGATGGTTCCTGTCTACAAGACCCAGGGTGTGACTTGTGTGTACTCAGGTTGCAGCATTTGATTAAGTAGGTAATGATGGATGGAGAGATACCTGAAGGTTTAGGCAGCAGGTGAGTTACAGTTTTACAGAAGTTTAGCTGCCAGCAAAGCTGCCAGTCTGCCTCTTTATAAATCCCCCTCTGATGTCCTGGCCTCTGTCCCTCTGTCCATCTCCATCCCCAGGGAGGTGCACACTGCTCAGGGCTGGGCCTGTCCCTGTGCCCTGGTTGCTCTGCTCCCTGGCTGTTCCCCAGGGAGCCACCATGATTCCTAGCAGTGGGTATGCATACAGCAGCTGTTCAACTAGAGATGTTCTTAGGAAGAAAAATAAGATTGAAATACTAAAGTAGTACAAAAGAAATATAAAGCAATGTTCACAAAAATGCAGGAACAACAATGATGTCTCTGGCATTGCAGTTGTGGTTGATTAAAAGTAATTTCTGTCCTATAAGTTTTCTATATTTTTCAGGTCAAGGAACAGAAGCTGTGCAAATATCTGCCTTGGACAGTTCTGCTTACTCCTCATTTCTGCTTCCTTGCATATGAAACAGCTCATAATAACTTTGTTTGGGACAAATAGGTTATGTACTTCAACTAATACAGGACAGCAATGGAGCTCTAACTCTGTGTATTGGAAGCAATCACCCACAAAATATAGCCCTTCTTCCAGAATACAATAGTCCAGAGGATGATAAAATGCCAGCGTGCTTCTGGAAATACCTGTTTGTCAGAGAAACAAAACAATAAAAACCTGCTTCTCTGCCCCCTCCCCTTCAATTTATGTAACTGCTAAGACTGACTTTTAAAAGCAGTGGAGCTGGTAGAAGAAAAAATACAGGCTTTAAAAAGTCTTATCAACAGGGAGAGCATTAGGCATGTCCCTGGGGTTATGGAGAAAAAACTTATTCCTGTTGTAATAAATGAACAGTTTGGCGAACAAAATACAGTGTATATACATGTAATGAGTTCTAAATCCTAGAAGCAGCATTTGTCATTCACTGCCTGTTTGCTTTCCTTCTCACAAAATCTTGTATCTTTGCTCATTTAGATGCTGCCAGAACAGCTGTTCATTCTATCAATAGAGAGAGGTTTTTAAAACTGGAGACAAAGCATCTTACACCCTTATTAGGCCTCTTTTACTGTCATTCCTTGTGAAGAGCCTCAGTGCAAATGAGAATCTGGCACCTTTCTCTTCATAAACACTGACATTTATTAGCAGGTTAAGATAGGAGAAGTTCTTTTGATGAGTAGCATAGAAGATAATTAATTAGAGTTGTAATTCAGCAGAAAAGTGTTAAATTTAAACTTCAGAAGAATTATAAAACTTAATGAATTGACCTGGAATGTGCTGAAAATTCTAGCAACTTCCTAATTGCCTTGAATTAAATGACCTAAAATCATGATCAGACGTTAAAAAAAAAATGCATTTGTTGACCTGAACTGTGAGCAGGCCATAAATAACAAACTGGAAGGATGAATGATAGATGTGTCTTCTGCAAGAAAAAATATGCCTATCTATAAAAAATACAAATAATTTATTTAATAATTTAATAATTCCTAGCCATTTAAAATCTGTTTCTATTCATTTCTACGAAGACCCAGAGGCTTCAGCAGGGGAGCTTCAAACAACATTTTACATGAAGGAGTTCCCTATATAAGCATTTAAATCAGGAAATGCCGAATGGGCAGCTTTCTTTTGGCTGCTGTGCTTTCCTACCTCACTTAACTCCTGTCTCTTCTGTGCTGTGCATGCTGGCCTGGTAAGGAGTCAGTCGGCTGTCACAGGTGCTTGAAGACATGGACTGATGCACATGCTCCANCAGCTTGGAGGAGCCCAACTTCACTTCTCATTTACTACCATAAATGCCAATGGATGCCACTGGGCAGCAGAAGGGAATTTGGGCCAGTGTGCAAGTACTGTGGCAGGCTTAATCATTCCATATGTTTGTTTATTTTATCATTTCCTCACTCACATATGGCTAAAGAACAATATTCAGGCTTTAAAAGAGGCAAAAAGATCTGCATTCATACCACCCTTGTGGCTGTCATTCACACTGGATATAATGCAGGAGTGTGATTTAA